>PNEQ01002345.1:25959-54098 GCA_003012365.1 Medauroidea extradentata | reverse complement strand
AATCAGTCAATATTCAATGATTCCTGCTTGTAGAGTGTAGCTCCGAGACCGCACCTGCCTGAGTCCAGAGGAGAGAGAACGTGTGGTCCAGCTTTCACTTTCATCAGGCGTAGTTACAACATTACCTGTGAGAGTTGAGCCCGCCAGGAATCTCTTGTTGTGAGTCAGAGACCTTGTCCTAGAGCCAGTGTAATAGAGACACGCTTCATTGCTGCCTGGAGGCGTCTTGTAATGAGCTGCGGGTATCCTCAGATACGGGGTTGCTCCACTAGCGTCTGACTTTTACCATCTCCTCACCGCTACAAGGTCGTTTACGGAGAAATTATGAGAGCCGCGGAGGTCGAGGGGTCAGACCTCACGCCATACACCTAGGCGATCCGGGTTCGAATCCCGGCGGGGTAGATCCCTGGCTATCGGAATAGTGCCAGTCGATACCATTGGTCGGCGGATTTTTCTCGGGATCTCCCGTTTCCCCCGCCCTTTCATTCCGGCAATGCTCCATACTCACCTCATGTCACCCCTCACCAGCGCTAAAAAACTCGATGTTAAGCGCTGACCAAAATCTCTTCACTTCACTTCTCTTAACGTAGAAATGGGAACTGCTAACGATTCCGGCGTTGAAGACAAGATAGAGTTGAATTACTAAAAGAATGTATTGGTTTGTTGACATACGCATTTGCTCATGTATTGTTGACCAAACTCGTATTAAATGACAAAGTTAAAAAAAATAGGAAAAAGCAATTGCTGAGGAATAGAGTCAGTTTTTTTATTTATATATTGTAAAAATATATATAATTATAAAAATATTAATAAAAACTTACTATTCCTCAGCGATCGTTTTTGTGTGTTTTTATACTTTGTTATTCAACACAAGTTTGGTCAACAAAACATAAACAATGGCGTATGTATACATACAAATGCATTATTATTGTAAACTCACATTGCAACAAATATTTTTAAATCTCGGTTGAATTACTATACACAGCAACAGCAGTTCTTTCAGTCTGTGTTCGACCACTCACTTATACCATCCATACAACATCGTGCACGCCCACTGGGCTGTATAAGATTTATGAATGACAAAACCATTGAATTTGGCCGACAAGAATTTTGTATCAACTTGTTTCAATGCCTTACCTACGCATGTGCAGTTCTGCTTTGTGGTTGGTGGCAAGACAGAATATGTAGGAATACAGAAGTGTAGCAGCGGGTAGGAAGGCGAACTCAAGTTACACACTCCAGCAAAATGGCTTTGCTGGCCAACAACAAGCGGGAACACCTACAGCCAATCGGCGTAAGACGGCTGTCCTACTAGCCAGTAGCCAGGCCAATAGGAAACCTGCAATAACATGCAAGCGCTGATTGTCTTTGACTTCCTACTAACTACTGTTCTTTTGGTCCATAACTCAGTCATACCGCACTGTGTACCGCTCAATTCCGTTCGTCTTTCGTCCAATTGAGCCAAGTTTGTCACTAAAACATTGTGTGCCACTTTGTTTCAACGGCTTACGTGCATATTTGCTTCATTGTTATTGGCAGCGTGTATTTGTGAAGAGACGTCTATCAATTAACTACACCAATCAGGATAGTTTACTGTGGCACCGTACTTCTGTGATTTGCCAGAAGAACCCCAATAGAAATGATAGTTAAGACATTGAATCACTGGATTCTTAACCAGTAAAGGAAGATTACTTTGTTACAAGCTCAACAACCTCAAAATATTTTTCTTCTTTGCAGCAAAGTAAAGGTCTTACTGGGTCATACCGTGTCAGATTTTACCCAGACTATTTGAAAATGCTGCACAACGATGTAGAAAACAACATAGCCTACTTATGCAACTGAATTACAAGTTTGATTCTCGTTTGTATAGTATTCCTGGCAGCATTTAGAGACACTGGAAAATCGCGGGAATAGTTGACAGTTTGCTAGGCTCCAACGTGATGTATATAACACTGAATGTTTTGTATCAACATTGGCTATCGTTTATTTGTAGCATTTATTCTCTCTACAACAGGCCCAGTTAGAACTGCACAGCTTGAACACACAGCGTGTGTGATTTGTCCCAAAACTGTTCACACGTGTCACGGTTAATATAATACAGTTTATTGCAGACTATTTAAAACATTTTCGCGATTTTCCAGTGTCTCTGAGCATAGTAGAATAAGCCTCA
The DNA here is from genome assembly GCA_003012365.1 of Medauroidea extradentata. NCBI lineage: Eukaryota > Metazoa > Arthropoda > Insecta > Phasmatodea > Phasmatidae > Medauroidea > Medauroidea extradentata. The sequence continues at coordinate 51,928 of PNEQ01002345.1, read as the reverse complement.
GTATTGACGTGTTTCCAAAACATTTCGTCTCCATTCATCAACTTTCCGTGAATTGGAAAGTTTCGCTGTAGCCCAATCCTGAGTGCTATATTTCCCAATTTGAAATGTTTATTCGGCTGACATGCACAGTAGTTCACTGGCGACCAAACCTGTTGCGGCCCCGAAAAAAAGTGTGAAGAGGGAGAGAAAGGTGTGTGTGGTCCAGCTTTCACTTTTATCAAAGTTAGGTAAAAGTGACCCACGCGTGCGTCCAGTAGAGATTATTGCCCAAGTGCTGCTGGTGACCCTCTGACCTCAGAACCCTACGGCATTTACGAAAAGTCACGGAGGTTAGCCAAGGTAGATGAAAAGCTGAAGATGAGGCTTTACAATAAGTCACTAGGTTACCCAAGGTAGACCTGAATTCAAAGATGAGGCATTTTCGAAAAAAGCCACTGGGTTTGGCCAGGGTAGATCAAATTTTATGTTAAAGCTTTTACGATAAATGTCTAGGTTTGCCAAGGTACAGTAAAATCTCAAACCAAAGCCTTTAAAAATTATATGAATGAAGATTTCTTGCGTCCCAAAAGCGCCGAGGAAATGTATTGTATTGGTTGAAGACAATCGTGATTACATCATGTGTTAGTAGAGCATCCTGGTCACATTACGTACGCACTAAAAGTGTTTTCATTACAGAAAAAAATGTGTTTTTAAGGACATTTACCGAGCCAGGCGGCGTAATGGTAACACGTTTGACTCTCATTTGGGAGGTCCCGGTCTCGATTCCCGTCTACGGCCATCCTGATTTCTGTTTCCCATGACTTCCCGAAATCGCTCCAGGTGAATGTCGGTATGGTTACTTAGCAAAGGCCATGGCCGACTCCTCTCCCAGCTGCTGTCATTGTACCGAGTTGTGTGTTACTGTCTATAATGAGCTCACTGTCGACAAGACGTGAAAACCACTTGCCTTACATTTGAGGATATCAGGCTAGCGGTAAAGATCTCATACCTTAAGAAATATAAAATTTGAGAAACTTATGTTTCGTGTTGAAACATTATATATTTATGAAGTTTTCTTTCTAAACGATATAACTTTCTTTGTAACCAATATAAATTATTTTTCAACTCAAAGCTTTTGTTGATAATATGGCACCTTACTTCTTCATAAACGTTTCTATTTAACTGTTTCAATGAAAATACCATTTTCGTTTTCATTTCTGTATCGTTTGAAGAAAAATTATGGAGCCGTTTGAACAAACTGAATAAGAGAGAAACCACTGCGAAATCGATGACTATTCAGTGATTCCGATAAAATGTGCCAACATTCCACAAGTTAATAGTGAATTCCCCCAGATTTTCCAGCAATATTTCACTGATTGGATAAGGGAAAACTGTTCCCTGAAAACAACTTGAAAAAATTGTGAATATTCACTTATTCACTTGTGAGATATTGGCGCTGTTAAATAAAATCAGTGAATAATTACTAATTAAACAGTGTATATTTTCACTGATTCAAATTGTAGAAACTGCTCCATCCATCAGCGTGAATCAGTGAATATTCATTAATTCAGAATTAGAGTGTTCGAAATTTACTAGTTTAATTTTCGATTTTAATTAGTTAAAAAATATATATATAATTTCTTATACGAAAGTATTCTTTAAGGCAGTAATCATGGAATGGTTTGGTTTGAAGAGTTATCTTTAACACTTAAGCGTCATTTTACAGTCAATTATTACATTTATCCCTTCACCAATTCTCCCGTTTCAAAACAATCCGTAAAGTGACTCTTATTGACTGAATTTTACTGGCACGCTATCATTGAAATATACGCTAGTTGTAAGGCACTTAAATGTCCAAATTCAGAGGTAATTTTCACTGATTATAAAATATGCGATTCTTTTTCTAGATAATTGTTTCCACCACCAGCGTCGTATATTTGTAGAAGGCAATCAGGAAAAGACAAATATATATGAGTGTACTCCAATATGCGCTGAAATATAAAAATCGTAACATTCACATAATGTAATATTCACATTTGTTTCGTTTTGCTTTGGTTGTATCAATAATATAACAGACGAAGTAGATTTTCAGCAATAACTTTATTTTTCAACGTGTAAGTATTATTTGTGAATAGTGTACATATACTCAATGGTGGCACAATGTGAATCGTTAGTTATTCATTTGTCTTTGTAATATATGCTTTAACGAAAATAAAATTATGCGTTTATGTAAAATTTCTGTTAAATAAGGAAAGTACGTAATTAAATTAATATACCGAAAAAATTTTTTTACTACGTGACTAATGTGTGGGGAAATTCCCTTATAAGTAAGGAACTATTCCGACTTTGGTAAAAATTTCCTATTAATAAAAAATTACGACGCTATTGCGATAAATTTACTTTGATTGTTTTTGCACATATTAAGTAAGTATAACCTAATTGGTGATATAAATATCTACAGTGGTAAATGGTTTCTAACCACTTCATCTTCCATCAGTGTCTCAACTTGTAAACTTATCAGAGCTTTTGTAAATTGTTACTTTTCAACTCACGTCACTCTTGTGGATTCTTATCATAGCATCTGATTTCCTTTTGTTTACCAGGTTCAGTACGTACAAAGTGATGCATATTTCGTACAAAAAATTTTAACACGCATTTATTAGCTTAGCCTGGATGTATGTACAAATGTTATGGAATCTTTCATTTCAATTCTCAGCCATTTTCAAATGTCAGAGTAATTGTACATTTTGAACTCGTACTAAGAATCGATGCTAGTACAATAATTCCATTGTTATGACGTTGCATTCTCACACATTACAAATATGCCACTTGGTTACAGTTTTAAAATAAAAACAATTAAACGAACTACTTTGAAATAAAATATATCATACTTATTACTTCCATTTTGTTTTAAGACTAAAAACGAACAAAATACTTTTAAAAACTTACAAAAATACGCTTTTGTAGCAATATGAACTAAAAAGTTGAAACTGTACAACAGTGATATGATTTTGCACACTTTAGTACAACCTAATTTTTTGGATAAACTTAAAATGAAGGCAAAGTCATTGAGCACAAACTAACTATAATGTAAAAAAGAAAACATGGAATGCTATCTACCTACTTTTTATGATGACTGTACCTTTACGAACAGCTAGCGATAAAATCATGTAAGACATATGATACTAGGCCCAAAACGCTTTATTATTTTTAGTGTACAGCCGTTCGGAGTCTAGTCTGATGGCCTAATTATAACGAGTTCTACATCAACAAACAATTAATTGCATGCCCACATATCAGCTTTGTATTCATTTTTATAAACAACGTGAATATGAGACAAGCATTTTAATAAGACTTAAAATTGGTGCTAAGCTCGAAACAAATTTCTGAAACTGAGAGAAAAAATTATTGCTAAGTATCCTGAGCAAGGCACGTATCGCATGCCGTAGGACGATAGAGACTGGAGCATGGAACTAGAGATCCTGTAGGTCGATCTTTACTGATTCGTGACCTAACGTTAGAAAAAACAATCACAATAACGTGTAGTGTGCGAAGAGAAAATAAGGGAGAGGAAACACTGTGGTTAACAAAAAAAACTTTCTCATGTCGAATGTGCACTTGTCACCGAAATGGTTTTCAAAATATATAAACGTTTTTGGCTTAACTATTTTTTCCGAAGGTAGAGTTAACGTCGCGCCTGTTTTCATTCATAGTATCAAAGTTAGTTAGTATCTACCTTCACTGGTTACAAACTACAGTGGAATCCCAGTGGAATCCCTTCAATACAAACCTGAAATGGACTTCATTTTCTTCGTTCAAATATTTGGAAAACTCAATAATAAAAATTTGAGAAACTTTTTTCCTGCTGCATATAACAAAAATACTAATATATTATTACTACCACACCGATACTACTTATCACAAAAAAAAACTGGCAATGGCTTTGTTTTATGTATAACGGAACTTGCATTTTCATCGGGCATTTAAGATAATATTTAATTTTTTAAATAACTTTCCAAGGGATAATGTAGCCAATTTGTATAGATGGGAACTTTGTATTAACGTGGTTTGTATTTATTAGGATGGACTGCAGTAAGGTTAATTCTAATACAGGTTAGAAAGATCAATGTTAAAAGTTTGCCACAGGGAACATTTCTGCCGCTGAGCGCTGGTATCGCTAGTGCACCAAACTGACCAATCACAGAGCTTTCCTGAATTTTTAGTTACATTAAATTGATAACATAAAACGCGAAATAGGTTTATTTTCGCTTAAATTTTAAGTTAAATGACTTCTGTCATCTGCAAACCTATTTAAATGTAATTTTATTACAGTTTCGTATTATTCTGGTCCCTTAGTGTTAGCAGTGAAACTAGCGGCAGAAATATTCCCTGTATCAAACTCTCTCATAAGAAAACACGTGTTCTTTTTAACCTGTAGTAGGATTAACGTTAGTTGTAGTTATGAAACAAGAAAGTATAGTGTGATGTGGATGTGTGTGAGCGTGTTAGTGGTATTGTTCCAGTAAATTTTACTTAGATCACTAGACCCACTTTGCGTCGTGATGAGGCATTTGTAAGTTACCTTGTTTACACCGCTGTCTGGGAGATGCAGGAGACAGAGGTGACAAGATGAATCTTCTCCCAGCATCTGTCTACTGTACCTCATATCAGCCTACATACATATATGTAAGCAACCGCTACTCTATTCAAACTGTCGCACCAACTACAGAATAGCTTAACTTATATACAGCGAAATTTCTGCAATTAGGAGAGATAAATTTACGCCCTGCAAGCTGTTTTGAACATCCGCGCTCTAGTCGGGCGGATTAGATACGCGGTGCAATTTCCTCGAGATAGTTTTCTGCTGTGGCGACTCAGATAGACAACTTAAAGATGCTCCAGTAATTTGTGTACCCTGATAACCATGTCGCTACATCTGATTTAACAACACTATGCTGCTGTATGTTACAGTTAGATTGCTGCGACGAGCTGAACTTGCAGTTCCACAGCTGAATGCAGATCTGACTGCGATAAGTGCACAGTTACACAGATTAAAGGATGTAATTAGTTTACGGATACAGATACAGAATGTTTGTTTTGGCAAAGACGGTTCGCGATAAAGTAACATTTCTGAAGTCCTGATTACTTTATTCCTTTCAGCCAATTGTATTTCTCTATCAATTTTCAAAATAAGGGTTGCATTCTAAGTATTGTTATCTGGAGTAATGTGAAACCCCTGGGGTTAACTAGGAACATTTTTTCTATGTTTTATGTGCTTTGCAGTTATTGTTCGCACAAGGCAGCAGTAAGAGAGAAAACAAACACGTGTTGGTACAGTATTAACACAGACTAGACAGTAATACAGACGTTAAATGACGTGGCGACTCATTGGATGTGGACAAACTTCACCTCTTATTGGCTGTCCGAGGTTGTTGATACAAGCCCCGTGTATGTTTGGCCCCTGCATGTTACTGCATGTTTCCTATTGGTCTGGATGCCGACTATATCACTTCGGTATTCTTAACTATTCTGTGATACTAATATGGCTAGTTCCATTTATCAGTGAAATTTCCCTGGTTAGGCTGCCATTCGGGAAATAAAATTTGGTGAAAAAATGCCTCTAGTTCCCCCAGGCGTCTTAAGAAGCCACAGGTGAGCGTAAGAATGATATATTTTACACCGTGTACAAAAGTTAACGTTTCAAGTCACATTGAAATATATTGTTTTGTTACTATTTAGTACAAGACGATAATTAAAACTGCTCTCTTTACCGTGGACAGCTTATAATAAACTGAAGCACACTACCAAACATTACCAGATACAGTACGTCAACTATATTCAACCAAACGCACTTTCATTGCAATACACTAATATGAAATCACTTTTTTTTTTGTCACAGTAAATTGTTTGTTGCCACAAAGAAAAATTTCTTTAAATATGAGAAACTGCAAAGCAACTTTGTCGCAAGGAAAATCTTTGTTTAAAATTACAGTGATCGTAACAAAAGTTATGTAACTGTTAAGATAATTTAATAGGGATATTTATGGTGAACTTAGCTGTGGTATTTTCAACATAAGCTTTATGCTGAAAATATTATCTCTGATACAAAGAAATTTATATTAGGCCTATTTACAAAGAAACCACTTAAATAAAAAATAAAGCAATAAAAAACAGCTTTTTGGAATATTCTTTGTCGTAAGGCAAGATTTCTTTATAGCATGTTAGATATGCTCAAGGAAGAAGTATTTCTCTGTTGAAAAGAAAATATTTTCACTGTGTAACTTAAGAGGACGTGGTACATAGTTCAACGCTAAAAGCATTAATCTGTAACTGTAGGTTTCTTGAAGCCAATTTGCGGAAATTAAACAATAGCAATCCTAGACTATAGTACTAGCCAACGTTTTAAACAAAATATTTCCAGCGTTACGAACTTCTGAGGCACAATCTCTGACGCCGGAACCTCGTACATTTAACTGCAGCGATATAGATGACGCGTAACGAATTAGTAATTTTAGATATATATTGACTCATAAAGTTGGCAAATACCATTATCTAGGATTGTCATTGAGTATTTTTATCCATATTGGCTTCGAAAAAAGCGTAGAAATCAATTGACGTTTTCAGCGTTTATTTATCTATCGCACACTCTTTAGGGTATTCAAGTGCGATAAAATCATAGTTTTATATTTTTATGAAATATTGTTAGTTTTGTAGACAGAATTATGAGTACGTTATACTGTAGCGAAACAATTTTAGTTCTCATAGTTTTCTCATAACGGGGTGTCAAAGTCAAAATTTGCTTGTACTACACTGTTTTGCAAATAGTGAAAACCAACTGACCTACTTAAACAAAATTATTCACTGTGAACTTACATCCCATGAGCTATGCAATAAAACAATAAAAAAAACCACAACGTAAAATTTTGAATTAAAAAAAAAAATCTCAAAAAGTACAGAAAAAAGTTGCAAATTCCGCAGTTTTTTAAAATACAGAAATAGTTCGACGGATTTTTTCAAACATTTTATTATGTAGCCCATAACATGTTATTTCACTGTGAATTATTTCACGCACGTAAGTCAATTTGTTTTCACTAGTTGCATTCAGCAGAACATGCAAATTTTGACTATAACGCACCGTTATGAGAAAACTACGCCAGCTAAAATTGTTTCGTAGGAGGAAACAGCACTCACAAGGTATTGTCTGCAAATCTTACACTATCATATATAAATATAAAATTGTAACTTTCTCGCACTTGAACACCCTTAAAGATATTAGTTACAAACCCTTGGAGAGATAGCTGCTTTCTCTTGACTGGCTAAGTGTCTTCTCGATATATCAGATTATAGTGGAACCAGCTTAGGGACGGTTGGGCAGGGAAAAATCTAAATTTTATTTTTGTATGAATTAATGTAAGTTGTGTAAGTGCTACTTCGGAGTACTTTTTACTGTCACAAAAAATTAGCTCACTCAGTTTTCTCATAATGACATTTCAAAGCCAAATTTTTTATTTTGTTTGCTAATTTTAGCAATTGTTAAATGCAAATATAATTGTTATGAGATTTATATACGCCAAACAGCATCCCGTGATATAAAATTTCAATGTTAATTATTTAATTTCGTAATGTTTATTTGTTTTCGTGATAAATAAGAACGAAAAACATACAAATTTTGACTTTGAAATGTCTCTACCGGAAACTGGTAGAGGTAAATTTTTTTGTAAGAGAAACATGTATTCCCAAATAACGGCTACCAAACTAATACTATTTCTTACAAAACTAAAATTATGAATTTTTCATACTTAAACGCCCTTCATGTACGGTCCAGGACCGCATGGCAAATGCACAGCAGGATCTGATCCAGAAGGGCAACGGGCAGTCACAGGGGATATGAACCCCTCCCCAACAACCAAATACCTACATATTGATACGAAATTATACCGTGAGTGTTTTAAAACTGAAATGATATAGGCCTACCATCGGAAATATTGTCGTTTTTTCGTACCCCATTTCCATCTCGTTCTGCGAGACTTGTATCCATTGCTTCGTTGATGTGCTCTTTGAAAGAGTCTTGCAATGGGGGTAAATAGTGTAGTGTAAAATTGTGGAATGACATTAGTTCACACTTTTTACGCAGTGCAATTTATGGCAACTATTTTCCAGTAAAAAATTAGTTGAGGTCGTCCCTCAAACTTTATCCTGGCCTTCCTCCCTCCTATTCTGTGAAGGTATCCATTCAAGAAATTTCCTGAGCCATCTGTCAATACTCATCCTACTGACGTGTCAAAATCAACTAAGCTACTCTTTTTGTCTTGTTGTTGATGAGGGATGGTTTGAACCTCGTGGGGAACGCCACAGGTTTAGGATGAATCTATGATGGTTCACCATTGTCTTCCACAGTATGAGTCTGAGGGGATCACACAACACCCATCAGTCCAGATTCCTGGGAGGTAACTGTAGATATTCGTCACTGGCCTGGAGTCAAGCCCGGGACCCTTGACCCACAGTCCAGGAGCTCTATAACCAAGCAGCAGAAATATTTTCAATTTACGTCACAGCAATACTTACTTAAATAAATTGTATGTTGATATTATAGCATGTAATGCCTCCTACCATGCTGTACATCTAAAATCTAGTATCACGCTTGCTAAATGGGAATACGTCCCCGCCCCTCCTTTATAAATTCTGTATCTGAAGTCTAGCGCACAGTAACATATCCATCTACAGTTCAGTGATTTCGATGTGCCAGTCTTTGATAGCAACTTGTAATGCTTCCAAGTCCTGCCGTCCTGATTTCGGGAATTCCAGGATTTATTTTATATAACTCCAGGTGAATGCTGGGCTAGTTGTTAAGTGCTCGGTTTCAACAGCCATATCAGAATTAGAAATTTTTCTTTTTAGCTTTTAATGAAATTCTAAGAAGTAAAATGTGGAATTTGCGATTATTGTGCAAATTATAGTTACCTTCCGTTACAGTACAAACATGTCAGTTGACTCTTAACGTAGCCTGTGTTTAGGATGAAATCATTATGACGAATTAATAACATAAGATATTACAGGACAAATCGCGGCCTAACTACTCTATAAGAGTTCAACGGCCATGCTTGTACTCTAGCGAAGGTAAACAGAATTTCCGCACTAATCGCAAATTCCACATTTATCTTCTCAGAAATTCATAGAAGCGAAAAATATCACAATCGAATAAAGCGATAGAAACATAGCCTTAGTGCGAGTTCAGTCTTATTCTTTATTCCTTCCTCTCCTCCCAAATCCGTGTATCTACACTAAGACCAACGCCGTGTAGCCGTTGCATACAAAATACTTCCGTAGGTGTTCAAGCAAGTACACTTTACAAATGTTCTGTCAAATTTACTACAAATTTATATTTTTATTTACATATATTTATGAAAGGTACAATGATTTTCCTTGTAAAATTATCCCTCTGTAATGTTACAAGGATTTTCTGTACACAATGCTTAGCGAAACTTTGAAGTGAACCAAAAACACTGGTTTGTCAGAAATAATATAGTTACACATATTTAACGGCCTTTGGTATTTTTTTGTCTGGAATAAAATTAATATTCGTATAAATGACATTAAAAAAGAAAGATTAATAGTTGAGTACGTAAAACATAAACAAACTATCAGTTTGTTGATTCAGATGGTTTAGTGGTTGGTACGAGGGTTCTGGGTTCGATTCTCAGGTCTGGCTAGGTGTAAAATTTGTGTTCGTCCGTTTGAGTTATTTCAATTGTCGGAGTAAATAAAACTGTCACAATGGGGGATTTGCCAAAAAATTAAGTTGTAAAGGGGGGATGTTTAAAAACAAAAAAGAAAAAAGTGATAAAGTGTGCAGTGAATATCATGCAGGATGAAGGTTCGATTCATGGTACAGCCACAAATTTTTACACATAATAATTACACGAAAAAATATTTACTTATCATTTTCTAAATAATAAATAATTCAAAATTCATTTTTTCCCATTGCAAGTATAAATACAAAGCTGTAGCTTTTAACGTTACAAATTTATAATTTGAGACTTTTTACAAGAACAGTCTTCGTAGTTATAAAAAGAATTCCTTTGGCAAATGTTTCCTCAACGGTATTCCTTGGAAAAGTATAATCGTTCTTAGAATGTAGGTCAAGTTAGTATAGAAACAACTTCGACATTACTCTGGATCACGGATGTAGAAGAACAGGTTTGGACACTCGCCTGGAAACTTGACTCCTTGTTGTTTGGCTGCAGTTCACTAAGTTACCGATAACGCTGTACGTCTTTGGCGCTGCAATCAGGGCGGTCGGCAACTCGGCCCACTTCCTTCCCATTTTTTTTCCAGTGGTTACATTATAAAGCTGAACAATTTACGAAAACTTATTTTTTATCAATTTATGAAATACTCTCTTCGTTCACAATCTTAAAGCATGGCTCCAGCAATCTTTATTTACTTTATAATGTAAACACTGGAAAATAGTGGGCGGAGTTTGAGCCTGACCGCCCTGATTGCAGCACCAAAGACTCTCGGTAACTTGGTGAACTACAGCCAAACAACAAGGGGAACAAGCAAAATATATTGGTAGGTAGGCGAGTGTCCAGATCTGTTCTTATACGACCATGCTCTGGAGAGATTTCGGTAAAGCATTTAAATTCTTTATCAGGGTGGTAGGTCTCGGACTTGAACCCGCGTCCTCCCGAATACAATTCCATTGTTTTGCTACAGTGACTCCATACATGATCAGCCAGTAAAATTTGGACTTTAATTAAGATAAATATTAAATAATGAGTGACGAGGGGCCCAACGCCCTTAAACGACTCACTTTTTCGACTAATATTTTTTTTTCTAAAAACATTTCTGTAGCAAAGTTGTCATTTTCTTTGTAACAAAGGAAATGTATATTTTTTAACGTAAAACTTGTCTCAAAATAACAACTAACTTTCCCATATAAAGCAGTGATGAATTATTTTAACTGTAGTATAAAATTTTCTTTACGACTACATATACTTTAAACTAGTTTGTGCGATGGAACTACTTAGCAGTATTTGACATTTAAGAGCGCCGATTACCAAACACTTCAATTCCTTTGAAATGCTCGGGGAAATAGGATTTGTTACGAAACTGTTCCACATGCACCCGTTGCGTCAATCAACGAAAACAAAATACACTTCGAATAAAGAAGGAATATCGTTATTAAGGCCATGCTCTTTATTTCCTACTGCTTTTTATGATAATAATTTTTTGAAAGCTCAAACGAGAGCTGATTCCAAAACTCTATCTGGCAGATTTGTTTCAAATGGCTTTTGCCATAATAGCTAATTTTTCAAAGCAAGAAATTATTGTATGTTGTCGACTCAAAAGTCAATTAACTAAAATTTTGTTAGTTACAAAATTAGCTAAAATCATAGTGATTACTGCCTTGAAAAAAATTAGCCGACTTGGAGAAGACGATTTTAAACAAAACTGCCAGACATATATTTTATATCTTCTCTCGTTCAGGCGTAAAAAATTAATATATCTAAAAAAGTAGAAATAAGATAGCATGGCCTTAAGACACCATTGCTAATTTAAAACATTGTTTCTCAGTCCTCTTAACATAGATAAAACCGGTATTTTCAGACTGGCCGCTGTACTTCGAAATGTACTAACCGCATGTATGTGAAACTAGTGTAGAATCGTGTATTGAACGTTGCTATAGACTTTACACCATTAACAATCGTACGGTCACCGCTCAAAGTTCCTTAGTAAATATGGATCGGCGGGAACCTTGCATGCTGGTTCAAGTGATTGACTTGTTGAGGCGATGTGACATTTGATACCCGCATTAATGTCGCCCTTATATCTCCTCCACTTCTGAGCACGCAGGTAAACGACGCCCTCAAATCAAAATGTCCTTTGCGGCATAAAATTTGCGTCAGGGCCAAGAATTTGTTTTTAAGAGTCCGGGCAGTAGCACCAACTGCAAAAGCAAAACCCCACGTCGTGGAAAAACACTTCGATAGGGAATTGTGTTTGCGTTGTTGTGCAAACATGCGACTCGAACTATCTTTTTCGGAATGTTTTGTCCACGTGTACGTCAGCTGGGGACCTTCACGATGTTTTCCAGGCTCGGTTCTCGTCGTGACGTCAGTGCGACTTCAAACCAGCGAGCAAACACGCAATAATGAAAAATGTTCCCTTCGCGCCGAGAGCCAACAAACATGATTCGCAAACACCAAGTCACCCCAGAGCGACACACCGAACAAACAAGGTGTAATGTGCCGTGCACTCGCATGCACTTACTCGCACGGAAGTCTAGGTTGCTTCTTCCACGAAAACGGACGTTGGTCTGCAAACACGAACAAAACATAATGAATGAAAATTTTTGTGTTTACGAGCCCCGCCTACTTGCGCATTAACACTTTGCTCTTTAGTTTTTCAGTGGTTTCGAAAATATATATTACATTTATAAATGTTAATACATATATAAAAAATTTATTCTTACAATTTTAACACTTATATATACTCCATTTCACATAAGTTTGCATAAATTTGACAGCAACTTATGGGCAATAATTTGTAATATTTTGTGGTTTATAAGACTGCACAAAACAAAATTTGCAGTAAAAATGCTAAAATCGACATCTCAGGTTCATTTTAGAGCTAAACATGTATTGTTCTGTACAGCATATCACAAAATACTGAAAATTATTGCCCATAAATTGCTGTCAAATTTATCTAAACACATGCAACAGAGCATAAAACCGTTTGTATCTGAAATTCTCTGTTGCAATACACCAAACGGAATTTTAGATTTTCGCCTCTGAAGTATCACATATTTTGTTGCCAAAATGAAGCAAAAAACTTTTTTTTGTTAATAAACGGTACATTATTTAAAAAAAAACTCTCTGGCAAAATCGTGTTTCGTATGACAGTACACTGACTCAAATTCTTTCAAAGCATTTGTTTAGATAAATATTCGAGTTTTCGGCAATTGTTTGAAATAAATGAAAGATAATATTCTTAACTGACTCAGAAGTGACGGAGCTATAAGGGTGTTTTGTGGCACGCATCAAATATTGCATGGCCACAACTACCCAAGCGCTCATCTGGCCTGCAAGATTCCAACCGATCCATTTTTAATCTCGGACTTTAAGCGATGATCACATAATTTAATCGGTGGAATGTCTTTATTTAAGTTCAGTGCACAATTCTGAGTTTCGTATTAGTACATTTCGAAATACGGCAGTTTCAATGGCCAATTATCAGCTTTTTTGGTGGGTTTAGAAACAGTATGATCTTTAAAAGAACTGTGCAATGGGAGTGAATGACTGGATTTAGTTGATTGGACATACTCCATTTTGATATCAATGACTGACAAAGAAAGCTAAGTATAATGGGAAAACATAAATAAGGAGAGTATGATTTAGTCATACACAACATAAAATTCCATAAATGTAATCTGGTCAAATAAAACAACTTATCTGTTTGTACTTGTTTTATTTGACAGGATTCCAGTTCTGGAATTTTATGTTGTGTATGTATCATATTTACAAAAGCATACTCATGTTTTTCCATTATCTATAGTTTTCTTTGACCGTCATCTATATCGCAATGAAGTTTGTCCAAGAAACTAAACTTAGAAACAGTATTTTAATGAGCGTTGTTTCTTAACAATGTCATTCCGTTCTTAGCCGAAGTATGTTTACTTTTCGTACATTGTCACAATCAGTGTATGTTGAATAGTGTCGTAAAAAATGTATATCCCCGCTTATGACAACACATTTTAAGAGTGCGGTATACGGGGCCTTTAAGGGCAATCTTCGAATTCATAAATTTTCTCTGTAGTTTGTATACAGTGATCTTGATTGCAATTTTCCGTCTGACAAGGCACTTTCTAAGTGTTATCAAGCTGTCACAACTTCACTAGCTGTCTTAGTGTTTGACTAGTAACCTTCGGAAAAAGAAAGTAATTATTTTCTATACGGATGGTCACAGGTATAGTTTATGCAATAGTAGCTAAGCAATGTCAACATTACATATAGAAAACTTGTAGGTCAAATTGAACGCAGAAGTTCCATTATTACAACATGGCGTCTACAGATCCCCTTAAAGTGACTTTATAGATAGACTGAGTCTGTGTGTGTGAGGCACAAATAGGCAACATTAAGGTTACCGCCAAGCAGTATGTAGTACAATACCACCTCTACAAACTAACCACTTAAATTACGTGCATCGGTTATTCGTTTCTCGACACGACTTAGAGCGGCAGTCATATGATTTTATTTGCGGAAATTTTAAAATCCAATGCACGTAATCTGACTTTGTGTTTCTCGAGTACGGTTAGTGTAGTGTTATTCTCGCTTAACCCCAGTCTGTAAAAAAAACTCTGTTTTAGACCGTTTGAAGGCCCTGACGAGTATGACTCTGTTGAACGTGACGAATTTTTAAACTTACAAAAAATTCTCGGGCCAAAGTGTGACACCAGGGCTGCAGACTTACAACAAGGCACCCGAACACATCTGCTTGCCACGGAGGATGATGTAAAATGAGACCCAACGAAGGAGAAGCACCTAAATGTGAGGAGCATAACAAACGGGAGATCCCTGAGAAAACTAGCTGAATCGTCTTTCTCGACCCTCTTCGAGAGTCGAACCCGGATCCTTCTTGTGGGAGGTGAGTGGTCTGACTAAACCACCGAGGTCTCTCTTAACAAACAAAGCTTGAAGTACAGGATGTGATGTTTTTTGGAAATACAAACATAATACGTGCTAAATATTTATGTCAATAAAGGGAAAATTCAACTATCTGCAATACGTTTCAAACACAAATAATAATTTTTTTTTTATCCTCGCCTGCATCATAAGCCATTACAGAGTATGTCTGGTTGCAAGTCTGAGCACGTAAGAAGCCTACAAAGGGAAATATTCTTAACATAACCGACTGAGTATTTTCAAGTAAACATTGAACCACGAGTTAGTGTTTTAAGCTCCTAACGGAATAAACGCCAACAGCTTCTTTGCGCGCAATTAACACACAAGTGACAGAATTTACGTAAGAACCATTTAAATCCTGACAGTCATTTCGCAGTGTCATAGATGGGAAGACTTTTCAATTCGCCATGATACCTACATGATAGTGTCTGATATCGTATGAGATAATTACTGGCAGAACAGAAATTACAAAGGGATGTGATCGAGGCCAATAATTAAGAGCGTATCTGCATTCGTGTGAAGTTATTTCCGAAAAACAACAAATAGCTTAAACCAAGGACAGCCAGATCGGTAATCGATTGTGCATACTATGAGGCACTTACGAAAATTCACTCTCTGGAGTAGTGTGTCCAGTCACGTGACTTATGGCAATTACTGGGATTTTACTAACGTATACAATGCTATTCAAGGATTTAAGATGACGGGAATTAAAAAATCTACATATGTTCTAGGCTACTTCACAAATATTTTGCTAAATGCTACACCTAGAGTGCATTCTTTACACGCTATGTTTAACCCTCGACGCAAAAAGAGGGGTGTTATAAGTTTGACGTGCCTGTGTATCTATGGGTCTGTCTGTGGCATCATAGTTCCTAAAATAACTGACCGATTTCGATGAGTTTTTTTTTTTTTTTTTTTTTAATCTGACGTGATCGAAATTGTTCTTAGCTATAATTTATGAAGATCTGTTTAGGCGTTTGAAGATCATCAGCTCTTTTCTAGTTGTTGACGTGATATGAGCAACTTCTAATGTTCTGACATATTATAAATGTAGTATCCTGAGACTTAAATGCTATTGCAGTAACATGGTCACCTTAACCTGATGTTGCAGCATCATCTGGAATCTGCAGGATTCTCAACTTCAAGTTTCTAAAAGTCCTTCAGAAACATTTTGTACAGTTGTATTGTTTAATTGGTTATTACATCTGGTATGCAGTTTATGTATCATGTTTGTTCTGTCTGATATGGTTTTACTATGTCAATTGTGTTTTGCACGTTTAGTGTAGCTTGAATGTCGTTATGTTTTATCCATTAAATTATATCCAGCCACTTATCTAAGGTAGTTAATTTCACATGCTTATATTCTCTAGAAAACGAGAACTTAGATAACAGAAAACAATTTTACGAATATTTTGGTCTACAAGTGTGACGATATTAACTGTGCCACGAGTACATACGAATTATCAACGCAGCACACACTGATACCAAAATACAACGAGGTGCTATGTTTGTCACGCTTTCTCCATTAGCGCTGTCAAGCGGGAATTTGTAGCAATAGTCATAGACTAAAATCTTCCTTTAAAAGAGGCCTATGTGTCTCGGCCTCTAAGTCCTTCAAAGGTCGTATATCTGGAAACAAAATTTTTAGTGAATTTTTTGCATTTTCACATTTTAGAAAATACTTACGGGAAGGTAAAATTTTATTATCCTTGAATAATTTTTAAAGGGCTTTAAATATGCGATTATTGTCATAAAATCACTGTCGTTCAAGTTATTTATTGATTTAATAAATGTGTAATTGATTAACATATCTTGCTGTAAAATTAATTATTTTTGGAATGTATCAATGATAATTGGACTATTGTTGTCTGTTCGTTGCAAATATTATTAATTTACCACGCGACAGAACACCAATACTTTAGGAATGCAAACACCGATAACTAATCACCAATCATCTTGTAACTGTTCGTACAGCTCAACTAATCAAGATTTTAGTTTTTTTAATGGTCGAGTGAGAAATTCTTACTTCATATTCAATTTTGTTTCTTATTATTCATGATAATGTAGCCGCATGTATCACTCGAGACAGATTGTCTAGAGTATTCACGTAAAACATGAATATCCCGCCAAAAGTATGTAAACTAGTTTTAAAGTATATCTGTGTATTTAGCGTTGCTTTATCAGTGAACCATTTCTGAAAGATACATACAACTATAGTGTTAAACAAATTTGAGAGTGGTTGTTTGTGATATAAATATAGCTAAAAATAATTCTAATGAAAAAATGCATCAAATAATCTTTGTCAGCCAAGAGTCCCTGCCACTAAGCGGAAAATTAGATGAGTTTACATAACATTTCAAGCACTGCCACAGCGCCATTCAACAGTTTGCCCAACTTCTTAAGCGCAAAGCTGTTAAATACCTTGAGACGAAAACTGCGACGGGAAAAATGTAAGATAGAAAAAAAAATAGTATACCCATGTGACAAAGAAATACGTGCATTACACTTCAGACGCTTCGAGTACTGTAGACAATTTTCCAACGGTTTCATTATTCTTCCTTAGCGAAGTCTTAAGCTGTCAAAATGCTTTATTTTTTATAAATTTCGATAGGAGTTATTTTTATAGAAATATTGTAAAATAGTTGTTCTGAAGAATTACCGTTGTGGTTCAATATTATTCTTATATCGTCTAGTGATATAAAATTTGAAGTGAAAATCCTTATATAACAACACTGCCATCTTTTCAGAACTGAACATGCATGTTTCACCAGTACTACCAATGCCCATGGTGTGTTTGGGAGATGACCAGTTTACAAAGTAATATTTCTCTATTGTTTCGTTTCATCCAAATTTATTCGGTGAAGCAGGTACAGTGCCGTGTAGCTACACCAGTTTGCTGAGCTGATGTAACTACACCAGCAAATTTGAATGATTCTATTTTTTGTAGCTCAATAAATTCACAGAAATATTCACAGAAAAGTACTGTAACTGTTTATTGATATATTTCTTTGGCTCACAATCTTAAAGCACGGCTTCAACAATCTTTATTTCTGTTTAACGTACACAATGGAAAAAATGTGGGCGGGCTTTGAATCCGACTGCCCTGATTGCAGCGCCAAAGATGCACAACACTCTCAGTAACTTGGCGAACTGCAGCCAAACAACAAGGGGGTCAAGTAAGATACATTGTTAGATAGGCGAGTGTCCAGACCTGTTCTTGTACGACCGTGATTTCATTCAAATATTTCTGGGACGACAAAATATTGCAATGACGTATGTCTACAGCAGTAGAGTGCGTTATTAAACATCAATGTGTTAAGTACACGCCTACACCGTCTAGAAGCTTTTTCGCCGAAGTTTTCACACCTAATAACTGTTGCCGGACACAGCCTCGCCATTTTCAAGAGCGCGAAAATAAACGTAAGACATAAATGAAAGTCCTTAAGGCTCGGTTTCAGTCGCCATATTGAATTTTATTATTTTTCTTTTTTTGGGAATCTGAGAAGAAAAATGTTAAATCGGCTACTATACCTCAAATTCTATTTACCTTGAGCTACAGTACAAGAATGGCAACAGAACTAGTAATGTATAGTCAGGTCGCAATTTGTCGGGCTAGTTATAAAAAACCGCAAGCTCTGCACTGTAGCGAAATGTAAATATAATATTAGGTATAATCGCATATTTAAAATATTTCTTCATAGAATTCCGAAAAAAAGCGAAAAATAATAAAATTCAATATGGCGACTGAAACCGAGCCTTAATGGCAATACGCACACTTGTAACGTTTTTTGAATTCCGTTTCTAAGCAGACATTTCTTAAGGCCCTGTCGCACTGTCAAATATTTGTCTCCATTTATATTAACATTAAAGTTGGAAGGCGAATATTTGTCAAAATGTTGCCATCAAATATTTCTGTCAAATAAATTTGGCCGGTTATTATCAAACATATTTGAAGACATGTCGCAGTATCAAATTTTGTTGGAGGTTGTCCTAGCCTATATGTTTGGTTACGTTTTAAAATAAATATAAAAGTTTCGTAAACATGATTTCATTTAAGAGAATTCAGTAAGTAAATGATGCAAAATAAATTGATTTGCAAGAAACTTAACGAAAGAACAATAAGTGTAATTTTCTGCATTATTTCGAGTAATAATATTTCCTATTTTTTCATTTGTAGATTTGTGTATTTTAATTATAAATGCCCGGGCTCAGCAGACCTACTTTTCAAATATTAGTATGATATTTTAAAATAAACACTGCTAACAACTCGTCGATTAATTTAAATTACATTGGATTGCTTTGTCTTTATCTAAAATTACAATTATATTTTCGATCCAGCTCAACGTGGTGCACAAATAAAGGTAATGATATTGCAGTTTACAAAGGGCCATCCAACCTCCAAGACATTTTAGAACCCGTCCAATTTACCAATATTGAATGAAAACGCATGTCATCGAACATCCTCCAGCAAATATGGCCGCGACAGTGACGTTTTCGTGACGTCACTACCATCAAACTTTATTTTAATAACATTATTTGAAGAATTTGGAAAGAAAAATTTGTCAATGTGACGCATGCTGAGCAGTTTTCTAAAATAAAAAAACTTGCAATGTTCTAAGCTGTGTACACTTCCGGCGGCTTTACGGATCGTCCTCAACGGTCTGTTTTGACCGTTTTTTTACTCATTTATAAAGCGTTTTTTTTTGTAGGTGAACTGTGTACTTATATTCTAGAACTTGTAACAGTGATCAGATAGACGGACTCCTCATGAATATTCTCTCCATTTTATACTGATTTGGCAATATTGCTATTTCACTCCTTGAAGGGAACAGAGACTGTAAAACCAACTCCAAAGTTAGCTGAAACTGGGTTTTACAGTGTCGTATTACAGCAACATGACATTTACAATACAATATTAGTCTAGTTTCTTGAATATTATTTATACTCGCTTGTAGCTCTCATAGTCTATTTAGAAAAGGTGTTTTCAAATTTTTGGACATGTCTTGTTTTGAATTAATTAATACAATAAACCATATTCGTGGACATACGTCACTGCAAGCGAAAGTTGCCGTGTTGCAGTAAAACCGCGCAATAAAAAAATACAAAAAAAAAACAGTTTCAGCGGTTGTCAACAAACATATAATATACACACAATTCCGGAAAGAAATGTAGCCGTGTTGCAAAAAAGGACACGAAATCAATTATACTATTATTTATTTACTTTTCATTAGCACTACATTCCTTTCCCAAATTGTATACTTGTTGACAACAGCTAGTACTGTTTTTTTTTTTTTTTTTTTTTTTTTTACTGTGGGATATTTCTGTAACACATCAACATTCGTTCAAAGTTGCTCATGTAAAAAAAAGGTTGACTTTATATAACTAACATACTGTAGAAATCGTTTAAAGATCACGTAAAATGTACGTATTTTTTCATTAGTTAACAAAATTTCTGTAATAAAATTATGAGATGAAACCATATTGTATGTCTTTAACTTGTATGTGTAGTAGTTTAATGCCGTTTAAGTTAGTTTCTTTCACACTGGTGCAAAAAAAAACTTTTTTTTTTCAAACGAAATGCCTTGAAAAAATTCCGACATAAGTGCACAACTATATGTAGGCGTTTTGCAAATAATGTACCGTCCGTTCCCAATATATTGTGTTGCTTGATTTTTGCTTCTTTCATAACACATTTTTCTCATACTTTGGGAACAAAAATCTTTTTTAAAAATTAATATTTGTTGCTAGAAAAAAAATAAGTACGTGTTATGATATGTTTTAGACAAAACAAAGTAGGAATTATTTGACATGAAAATTACATTTCTTTTAAAAAATATAGTTTCACAATCACTGTATTACTACCGGGCGTAGCCGTAATAATATTTTACGGAATGGAAACACATGTTTTAAAATTATTAGAGACGTCAGCTTATTGGTTTGCTCATAAGACAGGCCTGTCATTGTTACCAATCCCTAAAAAAGTATTAACGAAGATATGAATGAAATACGAATCAGTAATGGATTCAGGATGTAAACGATATACTTCAGTCAATAACTGTTTGTAATTATAACGTGCTCATAATTAGTTTTAAACATATAATTTATTTAATCCTCATTAAATACACAATATGTAAAAAAAATAATATAATTATTTGTAATGACTACATTTTATGTGCAATTATCCGCTAGCCTACTTATTAATAACTATACATTACGCTTATGAAAAAGTTTATGACAACACATATGGTACAAAACAACTACCCACTACAATTATTATTATGTTGTAATTTTATTTTTGTTGTAATAAGCATTTTTTGTTCCATTTTATCTCATCATGCTACCAAGCATATTACTACCGGTAAAATTAGTTTTCAAAGAGTCAAAAAACATATTCTTATAGCTTAATGCGCTTTGAAATAGCTCCATTATCTTTTGAATTAGCGACTGCTTGCTGGCTGCTACGAAGCTTAACATGTCCGATAAGCTTGTTAAGTTTAATAAGCTTGATAAGTTTAATAAGCTTGATAAGTTTGATAGGCTTGGTAACGAAGTCGAGGGATCGAGCGGTGCAGTTGAATCCAACAGCTCGGTCCCGGAGCTCGACAAGTCGAATTGACGTGACATATCTTTGTGGTTAAGACGAAACATGTCGAGTTCGTCTGGCATGGCGTTGTATAGTCTGACGTTGCTGGCGGAAGCTTGTTTATCAGACCAAGTTTTCGCAGCTGTGTCTTTCTTGGAGTCGTCCACAGGGCTCACGACTGCATATTGACCTTGAGAACTCGCTCTGCCCGAGCTTGGGCGATCGTCGACAACTGTTATCTTCTGCTGTTTGTTTGTCCTGACTTTGTCTGAAGTTCTCCCTGAAGAGCTGTCAAGTGGAAGAGAAGAGACGCAATAGAACGCTGTCATTAACAGCAGAACCTGCGAACAAAGAAATTACATTAAACTCATACGTCACTTATAACTAAGGTTAATATTAATTCTACTGCAGGCTAGAAAGATCAATGTTATAAGTTTGGCACAGGGAAAATTTCTGCCGCCTGAGCGCTGGTATCGCTAGTGCACCAAACTGACCAATCACAGAGCTTTCCTGAATTTTAAGTTACATTAAGTTGTTAGTTTAAAACGCGAAGTCGGTTTATTTTCACTTTACAATTAAGTAAACTTCTATCATTTCCAAGTTTATTTAAATTTCATTTTACTACGGTTTCATATTTAGCTGGTACATTAGTGACTGCAGCGAAACTAGTGGCAGAAATGTTCCCTATGTCATACTCTCCCATAAAAAAAATGTATTTTCTTTCCAACATGTAATAGAATTAACCTTACTATGGGCAGTGGTGGCTCTAGGATTGTCGGCAGGGAGGGCACAAGTTGCAGAGAACTGTGTAGTGTTGTTATCTAGTTGACACTACAACCACTAGTACGTAGGTGCCGCTTATTACTAACTGGTCACATCACAATAAGTAGCCAGTATATATTACATGGCCATTGGTATACGGCCGGCGGTGCGTTCACACGGCAACTAGTGCCCTTCCTGACAACAAACCTCGAGCCGCTATTGCTAAGGTCAAAGTTTTCTATCGATTGACCGAAAAAAAAAAAACAGTTTTTGGTACCAAAGTCATATTAAGAGGGTGCATAAAATCAGAGCTAGGAAAAAGTATTTTATCGCTCTGCTTGCTAAACTTTTGAAATAAGGAATCAGTGATACGGACTCCGCCTCGCCTGCTACGAACTTCATATACGTTGTAGTGTTTCCGTAAGTATGTTACTTTTACGGAATTACTCCACAATGTTAATTGAGCTAATGTACGAACAAAATCCCTCTTTGACAAGGACGGGACGTCTTAAGGGCGCGGTATACCCAAATTTTCATCACCACGTTTTTATTTTTATTTTTTTACCAGTCAATTTTTTCCTTCTTTTAGACACAAAGTGTAACTAATTTTTCCCTTATTAAAATTTTTTATCTCCCTTAGATTTTGCGTAATGGCTCGTTAAAGCCAAAATTTGCATGATCCCGTTTTAAGAACGACATTAAAACCGAATCACTTACCAAACTGAAAAAATTCACTGTGAATAACGATGTTGTCGGCTACAAATTCAGCTATGGTAAACCACAAAATAAAGTATTGTTGTATTTAAGTAAAATATTGAATATTTTCGAAATGTTATTTTGATTTTCAGCATTTTTGTATAAATACAAAATTGTTATTTTTTTGTTTTATGTACCTGCAACGTCGTTATCCACTGAGATTTTTTTTTCAGTTTAGTATGTCAGTTGGTTTTAGTGTAGTCCTTGAAACGGAAACATGCAAATTTTGACTTTAACAAGCCATTACGAAAAACTATGAGAAGTAAAAAAAAAAAATTTATTAAAGCCAGATTTAGTCACATTTTGTGTCTAAAATAAGGAAAAAATATCCGGTGCATATAAAAAATAAAAACACAGTGACTAAAATTGCTGTACACCGCGCCCTTAAGACACCATGCCCATTGAAAGCACTGCTTCGAAGCCCACCAACGTTACTAATAACTGCCTTTTCAAACTATTGTACTTCAAAATGTACTAACCGGGTGTTCATGAAACTCTGATATAAACGTGCTCTGAACTTTGCAACAAACTTTATATGAGCACCGCTTAAAACCCCAAGTTCGACGGAAATCTTACACGCTAGTTCAGCGCTTGACTAGTTGTGGCAATGAGGCATCGATACGTGCTCCAAGGTCACCCTTATAGCTCCCTTACTTCTGAGACTCTAACGCGCAGATAGGTGGCACCCTTCAAATAATTTATCCTTGTACTATTTTAAATATTGCATATTTTATTGACAAGAAGTTTCCTACCTACATTTTCGTTATAAGTTTTGAGATAGAGAGGTTTATATATATATATATATATATATATATATATATATATATCGCTGACATGTTTGTAAAATACAATTTTAACAACGCATTTTGAAAATTTCACATGAAATATGGCGTAATGACATGTATGTAAATATTAGTCCAGGGTGCTTACGCATTATTTTAACCTTGGGAGTAATAATAAAGTTCCAGTAAATAAGAAATAACACAAAGAACAGCGCAAGCACGACAAGCAATTAATAAATTTAATTATATATTGCCGTCATAAAAAATAAGAAAGAGACAAAAATGTTAAAGAATATCAAAAATACCGCATGGAGTTCAAACATGAGAAATAACTTTAAAAAAAGTAGGCAACGACTCTTAGCTATGCAAATGAATTTTGAAAAATAGTCACAGAATCTCAAGGAGGGAGAGAATCAAAACAAAGAAATCAAGAAATGAATGAACACTCGCGATGACGTCACTGAACAAGTGGTAAAACGACGTTTAGATTGGTGCGGATATACGTAGCCCCACGAACATTTTGAGAAAATAATTTACCCCACTTTCTTTCAGTGCCTCACGTTAATATCTGCAGTTGTGCTTCATAGTCTGTGATTGGGTGTTTTAACTGCTTGTGGTGTAGCAGTAACCTTATATTGATTGGCTCAGTCAAACGAGAGACGTCACTTTACAAAGACACGCTGCTAAGAACCATGAAGCGTGCCTGAAGATGTGTGAGTAAACCACAAGAAACAAACTGGGGCAAATTATTTTCGCTTAAAGTACTTGGTCCTAGTGACGAGGTTAGGCATAGCCACAGAATATTTAGGAATACAGAAGTGAAATAGCTGGTAGGACAGCGAACTCAGCCACACACGCCAGCAAAATGGCTTCCCTGGCCAGCAACATGGCGGAAACGCCTACTGCCAATCAGCGTAAAGCGACTGCCCTGCTAGCCGGCAGCCAGGCCAATAGGAAACGTGTCGTAACATGCAGAAACCAAACATACACGGGGCTGGAATCAACAACCTCGGTCAACCAATAAGCGGCCAAGTTCGCCCGTATCAAACGAGCCGCCACGTCATTTCACGCCTGTATTACTATTTAGTCTGTGGCATAGCCATCTTTAGTACAAGGCTGCGGCCTTAGATCTGGCAACCATGGCAGGAATGGTCATTTTAACACGTCTTTGTCTCGCCAAAGATAGTGGCTTCCCCTGATGTATGGCAGAATAAGGAATCAGGTACAGCCATTGCCTTTGGACAGCTAAAAGAAGTGTTAAAATGACCCTTGTGTACAGGGTTGCCAGATCTAAGGCCGCGGCCTTCTACTAAAGATGGCTATGGGTTAGGAGAAGAACGATGGCTGGTGGTATATAGCGAAAATGTTTTGTGATAACATACCCTTGAAAACACTGCAGTTTCTCGCAACATGTATGATTGGGTGATATACGTCTGACACAGCGTAACTGTCTGCAGACCAATAACAGGCATCACATATTACAATAGCGGGATTCTTATTGGCTCAGTCAAATAGGGCAACAGCTCCACGTACAAGCTAAAGCCAGTAATCTTCTGGTAAGCTGAACGTGTATTGAAATCCATCAAACAGTCAACTTTTCCCGCGATAAACCGTCATCTCTACCCATAATATATTTCTCCAGTGTAAATTACTTCGTTCAAGTAAGTCAGTTGGTTTTGTTATTTGCATATTCTCGTTACTTGCAAATTTTGACTTTGACATGCCGCTATGGGAAGACCACAAAGTCTATCAAACTGACACTATGTTGTATCGATCAGACCAGTAGAATTGCTCACATTCACTCAAAAATAAACCAGAAATGAGATGATTATCTTTAAACGGCAGAACAGATTTCCTTGAATCGTAGCTAAGAACCTTTTCGACCACGTCAGTTTTCAAACATAAAAAAACTACATAAAAATTCGGTCCATTCGTTTAGGAGCTACGATGCCACAGACAGACACGTCAAACTTATAACACACCTATTTTTGTGACTGGGGTTAAAAATAACGAACTTCCATGCAAAGTTTCAACCCCTATTTAACCTCCTTAGGGGATGAATTTCAAAAATAATTTCTTAGTGTTACGTTATGTGGTGCAACATGACATGCTTCTAGACAATCATATTTAATTGTACGTTGTTAGTCAGTTGGTGTTAATTAGGAGTTTAATTATGTAGACGGTAGACCATAAGTATATTGTTCCGTTCGCAGAAAGTACTTTTCCTTAAGGGCGTTCAAGTGGGGAAAAATTCATAATTTTATATTTGTATAAAATAGTGTTAGTTTTGTAGACATTACTTAAGAGTACATTAACATCTGACGGAAAAAAATTAGCTCATCTAGTTTTCCCGTAATGTCACTTCAAAGTCAAAATTTGCATATTTTTACTTCATACAAAACTTGAAAACCAGTAAATATAAT
>PNEQ01002345.1:9794-24959 GCA_003012365.1 Medauroidea extradentata | reverse complement strand
TTCATTTCATTATGTTAACTGGTTTTCAAGTTTTGTATGAAGTAAAAATACGCAAATTTTGACTTTGAAGTGCCATTACGGGAAAACTAGATGAGCTAATTTTTTTCCGTTAGAGGTATATGTACTCTCAAGTAATGTGTACAAAACTAACACTATTTCATACAAATATAAAATTATTTTTTTTCCCCACTTGAACAACCTTAAGGGCTTGTTCCCGAGTTTTTTTCAGACTGGTGCCAATAACTCAAATATTTTTTAACCAAAAGTCTTGAAAAAATTTGAGTCAATGTGCAATCACACGATGCACAATACTGTGGACGCGGTTTTTTTTTAATAATCTACCATTCGCCAGCAAAAAAATAATATCCTTCATTTTTGCTTATTTTCACGACGAAAAACGTGGTACTTTGGGTAATGAAATCTAAAAAACCGTTCAGTATAATTCTACAAAAAAATTCAGCTACCACAAACTGTGCAGCAAAATTTTGATATGAGTATTAGGTAGCAATAAAAAAAAGATTTTCGAAATCACTGCAAAACTCCGTAACAAGGCCTTAAGTACGTCAGTTACAGCAATATTAGCATTGTTCCAACAACAGCATCAACAATTGAAACAAAACTAACTTATTGCTGTATTCCCAAAGTTACTTTTCAGACTACTTTCATACTCGGGTACATCTTCGTCCTCTGTACATTTTTGTTCGTATTAAGACTTGTTTGGAATGACTAGATCTTAACACAAATTACCACACAAAAAGTGGTTTCCGTTGCCACTTTGATTATCTTACTAAGTAACATGATCCCAATATATAAATGAATAACAAAATTATCTTGACCTACAGAAAATTTCACAGAAATGGTGATTAATATTCATGTTTGTATTCGTGTGCGTTGGGTAAATTAATACTCCACGCTTATTTGCATGGGTATTTTTCTTACATTATCGCAATACCTTATGTGTAGTGTAAATTTTAACAAACGAAGTCTCCATATTTTTATTATTACAGGCTACCTTTTTGTTGTGAATAGGTAGAAAAAGACATATGGCCTTAATTTTCCCACATTTAGAAAAACATAACTACTATAAATAACACGCATGTCTTATTTACTATGTTACAATAATATCGTCTAAATCGGTTTACATGTGCATTTATAATACTTATAATACTTATAATACTACCGTGTTATTATAACATTATTTTCTCTCGGTATAATTTTTTTTAGTGAAATCCACTCTAAAAGCGAGAATTAATCAACTTGAAGAATTTAATGCGGTTTGATTGGAACAGATTCGTGAATTTTATATGTAACGTCAACACTGCACATCGAAACGAAAAAAAAAATTAAATTTCAAATACGTAATAATTTTAATATTACAAATCGGATAATGTGATAGTTTGGTCAACGAGTTAGTTACCCATTCACCTAGGCGCCGAGTAGGCATATCACTTCGCCTCCCACCAAGGTGATGCGGGTTCGAACCCCGGCGGATTCTCGCATGTGGGAATCGTACCGTACGACAACGCTAGTCGGCGGGTTTTCTCGGAGATCTTCCGTTTCCCCAGCCATTATAATTCCGGCGTTTCTCCATTGTAGCGTCTAATTTCTTGTCATCCTCTAGGACAGGGACAGCCAACCCTATGCCCGCGGGCCAAACACTGGCCCGCCATAAGCTGAAGAATTTGCATAGTGTTTAAAAGTTACTTACACTTACAGCAAAAATATTTAAATAATGATTTCAGATTTGGCAACGCCCCTTATCAAAATACTGTGGAGGCAATTATATGTTATGCTACTATAAAACAAAACAACACGTTAGTGTTTAGCTCATAAAAAGTAGTCGACGTGAAAGGTTTTTTTTTTTTCGTGACCCGCGACATGATTTTGTTCGACTTTTGGGCCATAGTTTCGAAAAGGTTGTCCACCCCTGTGGCAAGCAGATGCCTACGAGCGCCTAGTAGTAGGTCTACATACGGGATGATTTATAGGCTGTTCACGATGAAGTGAGCACTGCATAAAGTTTTCTTTCAGCCGTTTTGCAGTCGTCGTTACTATTTTTAATATGAAAACTTCCCTGTAACTAAAAATCAGTGTAAACATTTCAACTCTCTCAATAGTAATATGTTTAATTAATTACAAGTTCTGGTGAGTGCTCAGTCTACAGTGAACAGCCTACCCTATAGCATGGTCCAAGGGTTAGGTTAATTCTACAACAGATTAAAAAGAAAATACGTTTATTTATGGGAGGGTTTGGCAAAGGAAAAAATGATGCCACTAGTTTCACTTCTATCTCTAATGTACCAGATAAATACGAAACCGTAGTAAAATGAAATTTAAATCAACTTGGCAGTGACTGAATCCATTTAATTTAGTTTTAAAATAAAAAAATCGGTTCCGCGTTTTAAATTATCAACCTAATGTCACTCAAAATTCAGGAAAGCTCTGAGATTGGTCAGTTTGGTGCACTACAAGCACTCAAGCGGCAGAAATGTTCCCTGTGACAAACTTATAACATTGATCTGTCTAACTTACAGTAGAATTAATCTTACCTATTGATATGTATCCTCCTAATGACACTTACTTATAACATCACACACTGACTCACTTCATCTACGTTATGATGCATCTAAATATTTTTAACGAAATAATTGAGGGATAAATGTGATTCGAAATAAAGAAAGCACTCAAAAAGCCCTGCTTTAAGACCACGCTCCCTAATTGGAAGTTTGGTTTAAAATCGTCTTCTTCATGTTGTGTGGTTTTCTCAAGCCAGTAAATACTATTGTTTTAGCTAATTATTCAATTAACGAAATTCAGGTTAATTTGACTTGTAATAGAAACCGTACATTTTCTTGCTTTAAAAAATTAGGTATCATGAAAACAATCATTTTAAACAAAGCTATCAAGCAGATGTTTTTGATATCTGCTCTCGTTTAAGCACATTACAATAATAACTGCAAAAAACCAGTGTAAACGGAAGATCGTGGCCTTAAGTTCTGTTTCAGGAAATTCGTATCTTTCCGCGTGTAACGGCTAACAATGGAAAATGCCTAACTTCTCTGGACACGTCACTTGATGTTTGCGAGTGTAAGATAAATTGTGCAGTCGGTATGAATCGCTATAGTTTGATAAAAAAAAATTATAAATCACATAAAATACAATTATGTCGATTTCGGGTGTTTTCGTTTCAGTGCTGTTGTATTTAAATAGGAAAATAATCGGAACCAAATTGCGTTATTTCGTTGCCAACCGTACAAGCAGTAAGGTAACTATAGTTAATATTGAATTATATGCAGTAACGGCTAGTAATATTTTTCAAAGGTTAAATATTTAGTGCTCACTTTATTCCGAATGACCTATATCAATGTGCTTGTCTCGGTGCAGGAATTTCAGATGATTGAGGGATGATATTTTCGAAACACTGATGATATAGTGAATCTATGGTGTTTCACTAGAACAGAGATAACAACCAGAGTTGGTAGGAAATCGTGAAATTGTCTGGTGCCACGATGTTTTCCAAAACACTGGAGATTGTGCACCGTGTATGGTTGGAAGATGATTATTTGACACAATTTAAGTGATTTCAGACGTTCTGTAAAGTCGTACCAGAAGTCTCACTGATAGAGATGATGGTTAGAGGTACATCAATTTAACGGATTCATCTGGCAGCAGCCTAGACTTGTCAGTCCTATACACCCACTGGCCACAGTCGACTATCTATTGGCTTATAACCGTACAAGCAGGTAGCAAGCGATAACACTTCGCATTATTTCCTTATTTACTACTGGCTTGCTGTAGTCAAACGCGTTTCGTAACAGCCACCAGCAAGTCACAGACATGACAATGAAGTATACATAATTGGCGTTCAACCTGACCTGGAATGTATCTGGGAAATTTACGAACCTCTAATGATGGTATATCGCAAAAACGTTCTGTGCCAACATACCCTTGAAAACACTGTAGTTTCTTGTGACAAGCATAATTTGTGTGACATACGTCTGACACACCGTAGCTGTCTGCAGACCAATAACAGGCATCAAATATTACAATAGCGGGATTCTTATTGGCTCAGTCAAATAGGACAACAATTCCAAGTACAAGCGAAAGCCAGTAATCTGTTGATAAGCTGAACGTGTGTTGAAACCCAGTAGTCAAGTTTTCCCGCGATAAACCATCATCTCGATACTTCATTTAAACCTAGTAGACGGTCAATTTTCCCCACGATACATCACCGTCTGTTATAATATGGCATGAATCTCAATGCACAACTCGTCAATGCACGCAAAGCTAATTATAGGCTTCTGTGATTTAATTTACTCCCACGAGAACAACTGCTGGATCGCATTACCTCATCGCCGCATGGTTTTGTTGGCGTGTACGTAAGGGCGACACTACGCTACATGTGTAAGCTTCATGTAGACTTAATATCGACCTTTGAACCGCCAACTTAGCACAGACCTTGAGTACGGCATCCCTGACAATATTTTCCTCGTCGCTCCAGTGTAACCTTGATGTCAGGGTCTTGTTTCCAAGAAGGTTGTGTTCACTTCCACGCACCGCATTCCGATACTGCTGGTTAGCACCAACATCACAGATTGTCTGTCAGAGTTAGCCAGCAGTAACAGAACCTTATCAGTAATCAGTCATTACTTCGTCACATCCAGTGATTTGACTGTTTCGGAACGGTTGGCAGTGATGAACATGGAAATAATATGTCGTTCGATGTTACTTGCAAAGGGACAGAATTACCTACTGTACATTTGTGGACACACGCCATCGGAATAATATGTCGTCCCAGAAATCTTTATTTTCTTTATTTGTTGTTGACTAATTCCTTATGTTTTGGTTTTTCTACAGCTAAACTAGGCTTTGTTTTCTCATTTTGTTCGTTTGTTTGTGTTTTTTCTTAGTCTCATTCTAAGATTCCTGGGACGACATAATATTGTAACGGTGTATGTCTGCAACAGTACAGTACGTTGTGAAAGTAAAAAAAAAAAAAAAAAAAAACAACTCATGCGCCAATACGAATTTAAAACGCAAACACAGATTCCTAACCTATTGTAAAGAATGGTGATATTTCACAAAATAATCCGCTGAATACATCTGAGAAAAAATATCAATTTAATTTTTATTTTATTTTCCAGTGACTACTTTGGGAAAAAAATTTCAAACGAAGTATTAAGCATAGTACATATAGTCTTATGTAACACCGTGATTATTTGAATGTATATAAAGGTTTCTGGAGGACAGAAGTTTAGAATATGGCGCCGATGTACGTTTTCACTGACACTACACATTCTCCCGATCTGCAGTGTTATCAATAGTAGTGTAGCCTCGCACGAGGAGTTAGTCCTGAACAATTCTCAGTGACTCTCAGTGCTCGCCAACAATATCTGACGTTACTAAGACTACTGAAGAGAAACCAGAGAGTATCAGAATGCGGCGACAGTGTGATATTTATTACTTACAGTTCCTTGCTGCTGAAAGCGAAGCGAAGGTATTTTGGTCATAGTTTAACTAAGGGTGTTCAAGTATGTTTAGTAACAAAATTTTTATTGTTACGAAATAGTATGAATTTTGTAGAAGATACTTGTGAGTATAGTTTCCTTTTACAAAACAATTTTAGCTCTCATATTTTTTCATAACGGTGCGTCAAAGTCAAAATTTGCATGTTACGCTGTCTGATTTCGAAAAGTGCAAAATAAGATGCATGAGCTGTCGTTTACTTCATACTATCCAAAAATAAAATTAGGCTATAGTATCTTCACTTAAAGTCACATTGTAAAATTACTATAATGAAAATCTTGTACGCCAGTTTGACGCGATGCGAATAGAGTCAATATGCTTCTTGCCAAGCGTGGCACTTTGGCTCTTGTCACTACGCTGTTACCATGCATCAGACGCAGAAATCTGAAAGCACTACACTCTCCTCTTAAGGGCACAATCTAAAGCAAATTTTCATCACCGTGTTCTTGTTTTTTTATTTGTACCAGATATTATTTTTCTTATTTTAGACACAACATGTAACTAAATTTTGCTCTTGCGATTTTTTTTTATCTTTCGTGGTTTTTGCGTAAGGCTCGTTAAAGTCAAAATTTGCATGTTAACGTTTTAAGGACACACACACACAGCTTTTAGTGAAATTTAATATATCATGGTCTGTTTCACGAAATAATTCCATTTTTTTGACAGTTGGTTTGCATTTGCATTCTTTTCACAGCTGTTTCAATGGAAAAAGTAATGTGGTCCTCTATCACAGGTGATTTATAAACAAACCATGCTGACTGGTAAACAGCGCAGTATATCAAAATTAATTTTCTGTAGCTCTGTTCGCACATGGTAATCTCCAGAACTTCCAAAAATCTAATAAATATTACCTAAGATAGATTTACATATTGCATAACTGGATATTTATCCGAGTGCTCAATTGCACAAGTCAAATGAGACAGACGCGAAAACAGTTAGTACATGGAAATTGCTTTAAAATAAATGCCTACATATCTGAACAAAAAAAATGGAATTCTTTCATAAGGAAGACTATATCCCCTACGAGTCGTCAGGTATATTTACGTTCTTTAGTCGTTATATAAAAAAATTTAAAAATTTTGTTTCAGTCAAAAGTCGTTTATATTTTCAACATACGTACTATAGTCAAGCTGCCTTATCGGATTCCGTAGTAAAATTAAATCTTCTACACGATTTAACTTTCAAAGACAAACAAAATGGCGTTCTGCCACTAATCGGGACGTCACATGACGGATCCGACGAAACATTTTATTTGGGCAGACGCTATCAAAACACAGCATAACAGAGAATATCAATACATACAAAACACCAGCGTTTACGCACCTGACGATTCGTAGGTGATACACCAAGTATTAAAAGTTTTTTCTTAAAAAAAAATGAGGAAATTTAAATTAAAGTCTAAAAAATTCAAGAAAATAAAAAAGTAAAAAAAAAATTATTTTACTTTGTGGTTTTAAACCGAAGACTTTATAGCATGCAAGATCTTCATTCGGTGTATTTTTTCCTCCAGTTTGGTAAGTCACTCGATTTTAGTGTAGTGTGTAAAACCGTGACATGCAAGTTTTTACTCTGTCAAGACGTTTTGCAAAACACTGTCATAGATTTAATAATTTAATAATGGCAAAATTTAGACACAATTAATGTCATATATGTATATACATACATACAATATGTGTACATATGTTTATATATACATACATACAATATGTATCTTTGTCACTGATTTATTAAAAGCTCCTATGTATTAAAATCAAATTTTTTCGGGAGAGAGAAAAAAACATATAGACCTAACTGTGTTACGGTATTTGTTAGTAACTACAGTAAAATTTCATAAAAACATAATTTATATTCATCTGTGTAAACTTTAGCACAAGCACAGGCACAGAGAAAATAACTTTATATACCTACTATTTATCATTTGGCCCATAGGAGGTTTCATAAAATCAACGACGATATGTATATATATAATAATATCTCTATTTGTATGGTACAAATATAAAAATAAAAACATGAAAATTGCTGTCTGAGGTGTGATGTATGGTGAATATGAAGCGACAACGGAATGAAGACGTAAGTAAAAGGAAGATCTCCGAGAAAACTCCCCGAAGTACGGTATCGTCCGGCACAATTCTCGCATTCGGTTGGGCGCCGTCGGGAATCAACCCCGGGTAGTATTGGTAGGAGGAAATATCCCTAGCTGTTGCGCTTGTTTGTAAGTAATCTGGCATACATCCTTGTGTAATTATTTGTACTTTATGTGTTCAGAACATACTCGGCTCGATCTTTGGGGTCGTTTCCTTGTTTCATTATTCGTTTTCTGGAGCAACGTGTTGTTGGTGAACATGGGATGTTCGGACTAACGAGGTAACAGGAACACAGTTACTACAAATACAGTAGATTACTATTCGAAAATCTCTGCGTGAGAGGTTTACTGATGTTAAAATTATTTTCAAATTAAAACGCGAGTATTTTTTAAATTCTGTTACTGTAGAGGCCTAGATTATTATCATATAAAAAATTACCAAAATGGCAATATTCCATTTTTTAGATTTTGTGGTTTCAAGCCCTTATTTTTCTGGAAGCAGTTTTAATTTTTTTTTTTTACTCGAAAGTGCTATATATCTAACTTCTGCTGATGAAATATCTACTAGGTAAGAAAATCTCACTGAATTTTGATGAATAGTTAATATTTTATTGTCGAATGAGTATTCCTGTGGTCCGCTCGACGTCGTAACTTCCATACTCCTTAAAATAATTAGCAAACTTGACTTACTTCAACAAAACTTACATATATTATGCAAACATGTGTGACAGTTCAAAAATCTTAAATAAAATACAAATTCAATTTATATATCGATGCGTCATTTTGTGGATACGGTCTTGTAGTTTTGTACTATTACGTTTCAATTTCGTTATTTATGACTACCTATTTTGTTTACGTAGCTATCGCACGGTGAATTTTAGGGTCATCAATAATTTAAAACATTTATAATTGTTTACTTTTTAGGAGATAGTTTTATATGTTTTTTATTTATTTTTAACTTCAGTTTTATTTGTAGGTTTTTAAGCTTTAATACTTCTACAATCATTGTAAATATCAAATAAGATAAAATAAATTTTCCATTTTATGTCTATGGAATTCTCACACCAGTTCGGAAAAGAGATCATAGCTTTTAAAAAACTGCAAAGATTTCCATCAAATACATCTCAGAACCACCCCGATGAAACTAACTTGCACTTAAAAAAAACACTGGAATCGGGCCGTCAGTTCGGGAGATACAAAGAGACAGATAGACACACAGACAGACATAGCCGTCAGACTCATAACACCCCTCATTTTTCGTTGTGGGTTCAAAATATCTTATTTGGCTTACTCTTTAGATAGAGATGATGGTATATCGCGAAATTTGTTGTGCCAACATACACCTGAAAACACTAGTTTCTTGTGACATGTATGATTGGGTTATATATATATATATATATATATATATATATATATATATATATATACATATCTGACACAATGTAGCTGTCTGCATACCAATAACAGACATAAAATATTGCAATAGTGGGATTCTTATTGGTTCAGTCAAATAGGGTAACAGCTCCAGGTACAAGCGAAAGCCAGTAATCTTCTGGTCAGCTGAACGTGTGTTGAAACCCAGCAAACAGTCAAGTGTTCCCAAGATAAACTATCATCTCTGCCTTAGCATTTGAGATTGTAGTCTTCGAGCTCATATGGTCTGTTTGAAAAACTACTAAGAGATTTGAAATGTGGCATTACTGTTCAACACAAGGCAAAATATCTTTATAGTACACATGGGTCTAAAAAAGACATTTTAAAAATTATGAATTGCGCAAGTTATTAGTGAATGACTTTTTTAATCCACCATAACACTGAATTTCGCAATTTCGTATAGACTTTCATAAATCAACACTTAAATACATCAGTTGAAGTCTCCAAGTTCTCAAAGTTAATAAAGGAAAAAGTTACAGCAACCAATATGAGCAAATATTTTGCCAGAGGGACGCGCTCGTTTAACGAAAAAAAACTTAAGTCGCGATCGGCTTGTAGTAATGACGTAGTCAACGAATAAACACGCCATATGTATTGAAAATAATAAATTAACGGTAGCTTGTATCCTTACAACGTGCAAAGTGTAGTAGAGCTTGTATATAGGGCGATTCACAAGAAAAAAACGTTTAAAGCCACGCTCCCTTGTTTCCGCTGTATTTTGCTTAAATGAGAACATATATCGAATGTCTGTTTGGCATTTTTGTTTAAAACATTTTTTGAGCAATTTTTTATCAAAACAAGCAACTATAGCCTACGATTTCTACTAAAAAGTCAGATAACCATATTTCGTTACTTACATAATTAGCTAAAACCATAATATTTACTGTCTTGAAAAAATCAGCCAACATGGCGAAAACGATTTTAGACAAAACTGCCAAACATATTTTGTTATCTAACCTCATTAAAACGTAAAAATTTAATATCGCTAAAAAAAACTAAAAACAAGAAAGCATTGCCTTAAGGGCTTGTTCCCGAGTTTTTTTTCAGACTGGTGCCAATAACTCAAATATTTTTTAACCAAAAGTTTTGAAAAAATTTGAGTCAATGTGCAATCACACGATGCACAAAACTATTGACGCGTTTTTTTTAATAATATACCATTCGCCAGCAAATAAATAATTTCCTTCATTTTTGCTTATTTCCACGACGAAAAACGTTGTACTTTGGGTAATGAAATCTAAAAAAACGTTCAGTAATTCTACAAAATAATTCAGCTACAATTTATAACATATAAGTGTCAAAACTATGCGGCGAAATTTTGATATGAGTATTAGGTAGCAATAAAAAAAATATTTTCTAAATCACTGCAACACTCGGTAACAAGGCCTTAATTCATGTCTTTAAACAGCACGGGTCCTTATGGTAGCTGGTTTCTCCAATATTGTTTTTTAATCCTGAAAGTGAGCAGACATTATAGGACTGTCACACAAATGTTTTGAAAATTATTATACTAGATGACACCCAATTAAAAATAAAAATATTGCATAACGTTTCCTAACTTCGGCCTACGAGATTTTATTCAAAAAGATACTTAGTCAAACTTAAGAAAATTTTTGTAATGAAAATAACTACACTGTATAGAAAAAAAAACATATTCATCACACGTGTGCGACGGTTTTACAATACATATTCCCTTTTAAAGTGTACAATACCTTACAGCAAAAAAATAATATACATAGGAACCAAAAAAACGTAATAATATATTAGCATGAAATAGTGTTAATTTTGTAGTCCTTACTTAAGAGTACATTTTCCTTCTACAAAAAAATAATAACAACTCAGCCAGTTTTCCCGCCATGGAATTTCAAAGTCAAAACTTGTATGTTTTTTATAAGCACCGCGAAATCCAATAAGCATAATCAAATTAAATAATTCATATCGATACTACATGTCTGGGCCACGACCTAAGGTAATACAACCCATTATAAACTATTTTTTATTTTTAAAAAAGTAGTTTAAAGTAGCGAATATTTTCAAACTTAAGATTTTTTAAGTACTATATTTTTGTAATGTGTTTTTATGCATCAAGCTGTAGCCTAGTACATGTAGTTTCAACACGATATTTTCCCCACGGTTCGCATGAAATAAAAAAACACCAATTTTAACTTTAAAATGCCGTTATGGGAAAATCGGTTAAGGCGACATTTTTGTAAGAGTAAAATGTGCCCCCATGTAAGGACTACAGAACTAGAGCTATAACATACTAACATAAAACAATGCATTTTCCCCCCATTTGATCATTCTTTAGGTGGGGCATCAGTGACAATATTGGATTATTGTACTTTTTTTTAGTTTCTTTATTCTGAAAAGAAAAGTGTAAGATTGATGAATATAACGTCAATTATATTTACCTTTCGCTACAGAACAAGAATATCAGTTTAAGATTTAACGAATATTTAGGCCGCAACCTGTCGAGCAAACAAAGAATATAGATAATGTTTGCTTGGACAGAACAAACAGATTTCACGTCATAATCGCAAATTTCAAACTTTTCTTCTCAGATTTTAATAAATAAATAAATAAAAATGGCGATTGATGTTGCACCTCAAGGGGAAGTATTAGACAAGTTTATCGTATTTTCAGTTTTTGGACCATAACATTTATTCAAATTGTATTATGAAAATTTTTTCTTCGACACAGCAAGGATATATTATTGGTGAACTGCTTGATAATAATGTAGTGTTCATTAATTTGTCATTCAGGGTCATTGCAAGAGAATGCATGAAAGTTAACCTATAAT
The DNA here is from genome assembly GCA_003012365.1 of Medauroidea extradentata. Classification (NCBI taxonomy): domain Eukaryota; kingdom Metazoa; phylum Arthropoda; class Insecta; order Phasmatodea; family Phasmatidae; genus Medauroidea; species Medauroidea extradentata. The sequence continues at coordinate 13,116 of PNEQ01002345.1, read as the reverse complement.
TCCCTTACAGTTATTCTACATGACAAATTAATGAAAGACTCCATTTTTATTTACATAAAGCAGTTTACCAAGAATATATCCTATGCTTTGCCAAAGAGAAAATTTCAGTAATGCAAATTGAATAAATGTTACGGCTAAAAAACTGAAAATACAATAAATTTGTCTAACACTTCCCCTTAAGACCGAAGCTCTAGGGATAAAGTGGATTCACAGCCGCACTTAACGTACATACGAACACACGTACGTACGTCAAGTATTAAGAGATTGGATTTACAACACATAATCTATACATGAGCAGAAATTATTTCGAAACTAATTAAATAATTTTTGACGACAAGATAAAATATTTCTCAATATAAGTACATATTTAATTTAGTCTTACGTGTTCCACATGCTGCGTTCGCAACCACCATTTCCACTTAGTGTACGTACGAAGTAGAAAGTTGGTCAACTCTACTGTGTACCAATTGTACGCGCCAGCTCTGAGTCCCTGGCGTGTGTGCATTGTGCTCCTAAACGTCATGTACGCCACAGTAACACAGTATCAAACCAGTGGCGGGGTACAAGGGAGGAGGGATTGGGGAATCCCCCCCCCTAAGAGCCCAACCTTGTATTACAAATGTAATACTTTTTATTCAAACTATTGGAAATGCAGTAAGTGTTACGAACTTAGCAATATATTCTAAGAAACTGACTGTAAACTCTTTGAAAATGTTCCAATTTGTGTATGTTGTGTGTTAAACATTAACGTTCAAAATTTTCTCAAAGTGCACAATTTTGCATCTTAAAATCAAAATTTTTCTTATAGAGAACCCCCGGACCCCCCGTTTTAAATCGACCAACCGGTGTTAGCAAAATATCCCAAATTCCATTTTGGATCCACCCCTGTATCAAACACGTCCTAACTTACGACGTTACTGTAGCTAGTATGTGCGTCGACATGCTATTTGCCTCGTTGTATTATTTACATGTTTACGGACGAAAAACGCATACCCGCCAGAGACTCAGAGCTGGCGCGCTGACAATACTACGCTATGCGAGGATGTGCATGCTAGGATGAACTCTCGGTGTTTCTAATTTTACAAGTGCATACGCTACGTGTTGGTTGTGAGTCCAGCTTTATAGTTACCTGGAGAATCATCCTGGTAAGTCTTCAGTCTCACTCGGTGTTGAAGAACAGTTACGAGTGCGTGATCAAGTTCTTATAGTCTCTGCAGGGTAGATAATGTCCCAGCAGGGGCCAGGACCACGCACATTGCTGTAGATAATATAAGTTGAGAGAGAAATATAACGGTCCGCGGCTGGCTGGCACGCCTCGAGACAAAACAGTAACTCCATATCGCCCTCCTTCTACTGATGATAGTGACGAGTCACGTGCGATAGGATAAAGATGTGTCGCCGGTGAATTGTTAGGCTTGACATACTCCTGCATGCTCTGTCCTTGTCAGACACAAAAAATAAAGAAGTATAGATTAGGGTCACCTATTTTTCACGAAAAGATTTGAGCGCATCAAACATTCCTTTGTAACTATTGCGAGGCGGGAACTTTAGTTTCAAGGCCGCATTTACGATCTGTGGACACCTAGGCTGAACCTATGATTAGAAACTCTGAAAAATCGCGGGAATAGTTGACTGTTTGCTAGGCTCCAACATACTGTATATAACACTGAATGTTTCGTATCGACATTGGCTGTGGTTTATTTGAATCATTGTTTCTCTCTTCAACAAACCCAGTTGTAACTGTACAGCTTGAACACACAGCGTGTGTGATCTACCTCAAAACTGTTCACACGTGTCACGGTTAATATACTATAGTTTATTGGAGACTACGCTAAACATTTTCGCGATTTTCCAGTGTCTCTACCAATGGTGTGGATCATTTAGAGAAAATAATTGGACCGGAAAAAAGGGGGGGGGGAATTCTAGCTTGCACCTTAAAGAACACGCGAATTTTTCAGTTCTCTAGTTATAGGTTTTTTTGGACATGTCTGGTTTTCAAAGTTTGGTGTTTTAAACACATCAGCATGAATGCACATCTGTTTCTAAATTCGACCAGAGGGAGGCTCATGATGATTCAGAAGATTTTATTTATGTTAACAATTTGCCAATACCATGCGGAGTCGCTTGATTCAGACGAACCTGGTTACTAATAGCATATTTCACTTAGTTAATTCCTTCATCGCAGAGAAATATTACAATTAAGTGTTCGCGCATGTTGTATTTCCTCCAAAACGTTATTTCCTCGAAAACGTATCACTTCACGTGAAAAGTAAAATATGTAGTCAATTTAAATACTGACATGTCTCTTTATATGAACACAAAATTTACGATTCTGTAAATATCTTTGTATTTAAATTTCTAGGGGTATTAATTTTCATTAAATAGTGAACGATTGCTATAATCTGAAATTTTATATTGGTCTAACTGTTCCATAGTCACTCTTCAGGAAATTGTATACAGAGTTATTCAGTAAATGAGTGTAGTGATTTTGAGTGATGATAGCTGTTGAAAAAAAAAAAAAAGACTAAAATGTATTACAAACTTGGCCGTCATGTAAGTTGTGTAAGCTATGATACCGTGCAAATAGAGTAAGAAATAAATTTAGTTTTAATTTAAAAGAAAGATATTCTCATGTATTGAAATACCGTTACATAAAAACATAGGAAACCGTAAACTTGTGCTTGGAAAAATTAAGGTTTCATAACACAAACATTCTCCAACACTTCCTTGTAATGGTTTTGCGATATCTTCTCTCTTTCTAACCAGCCTTAAGTAATAATAGTCAATTTTAATGACGATTTTCAGGATATCATTACAACCACCATGTCCACTTTACAAACGAATTGGAAAACTATTTTAGTCTCAATTTTCCACAAGTTATCAACACGCAAAATCAACTCATTCCATTCTGATTAATTTTGCGCGTAAAACACATTCCGTACTGAATTCATTCTGTATAGCGTGCGTAAAACATTCCGTCCTGATTCATTCTGTATAGCGTGCGTAAAACACATTCTGTCCTGATTCATTCTGTATAGCGTGGGTAAAACACATTCTGTCCTGATTCATTCTGTATAGCGTGCGTAAAACACATTCTGTCCTGATTCATTCTGTATAGCGTGCGTAAAACACATTCTGTCCTGATTCATTCTGTATAGCGTGCGTAAAACACATTCCGTCCTGATTCATTCTGTATAGCGTGCGTAAAACACATTCCGTCCTGATTCATTCTGTATAGCGTGCGTAAAACACATTCCGTCCTGATTCATTCTGTATAGCGTGCGTAAAACACATTCTGTCCTGATTCATTCTGTATAGCGTG
>PNEQ01002344.1:36172-51817 GCA_003012365.1 Medauroidea extradentata | reverse complement strand
TTGACATAACTGTATTTATGCGTACAAATAAATATAACTTGATCAATTTCATTGTGATTTCCAATTACTTCCTTCTCTATATACATCCAAATCTATTAAACAAATGAAATTAAAATTTTCTTTTGAAAAATGATACCATTCCATCAGTATTTTCTTAAGACGTTGTCACGTTCAACTATCGTCAGTAAACCGACTTTACTGACAACCAATTTTTTTTTGATGTAGAACTGCCTCCAATACATATTACGACAGGAAATGTTTGATATAGAAAATTTCTCTTAATATATAATTGTATAGAAGGTAAGTGGACTTCACGTCTCGGGGACAGCTAGGTTATTAGAGACGTCTTGACACAACTTGGGACAATGACAGGAGCTGGGAGTGGAATCGGCCATGACCTTTGTTAAGGAACCTTCTGAGCATTCGCCTGGAGTGATTTCGGGAAACTGTAGGAAACAGAAATGAGGATGGCCGTAGCAGGGAGTCGAACCCGGATCCCCCCGAATACGAGCCCAACGTGTTGCAGTATCGCCCGGTTAAGTTTGTTGACGGAGAAACTTTTTTTTACATACATTGTTTGATACATGTTGTGTGAGTTACATGACAGCAGAATGGACAGTTTTGAAAATTCTTCAGGTTGCAGAGTCACATTGTGTATGAGAGAAGGTTTGGCAGGCTGCTCGACTAGCGAGACGAGCGGGCGAAGTCACGAGAGATGAATGCTGTGGAGCAGTGAGGGGATGAAAGAGGCGGGGGAAACAGAAGTTCCCCGAAAAATTATAACAACACTGAATATTACCAATAATGGTATTAAATAAAAGCTCTATATCACGGCAGTGCGAATAATTACGTTCAATTCATGTGTGTTGAAAAACTTTGTATATAAAACACAGAATTTGCACCGCAGTTATGTGTTATGTGTAGGGACTGGAAAATTTCGCGAATTCAATAACCTGTAAGCTAGAATCCATTATACTATGCATACTCAAGCCCCGACTATTAGTCAACTAGCTGCTACTCGGTGGAACAACAGACAATGAACGAATAGTCCCTAAGTATTTGTATGATGACAGTTTACAAAGTTGGAAGAGTACGCGAAGCAACTGTTCCAGCTTAGTTTGAGACATAACGGATCCTCCGAAGACACAGCAGACGTGAGCCATGATACAAAAATTCTATGAAAAGTAATTATTTTTTCTCATTTGAATTGCGGAATAAGTAAATAATGCCATTCCGAAGCTAAAAACTAAACGAACATCAAAGTTGGAAATGTATAGGTAGGGAATTTTAATTACTACGAAATGAATATCTTAAAGTTAAACATTTTAGGCGCAAATTAGAGGTAACACTGCTGCCAGTTGAAAAACAACGTTTAAGGGCTAGTGACGTTTAGGGCACCGCTTACTTTGATAGGTGGAAAGTATTTTAAAGTTACATCAGAGCTGGGAACACAGTTACACTACGAAAATATTTTTTTAATGGTGATACTTGGTGAGTTTCAGTTAACTATCAACTTGTAATGATGGGTGTGCTGTACTCAAAGGAATGCAATGCAACGCCATCTGGCAGGACCACATTGCGTACGAGATAACACCAGGGTGAAGATTGGGCCGGCTGCTCGACTAGCATGTCTCCATCCAGCCTGAGGAATGATTGAGATGTGTGTGGAGCAGCAACGGAATGAGAGAGGCGAGGGAAACGGGAGTCCCCCAAGAAAACCCGCCGGTCATCGGCGACGTTTGACCTCTTGATCACCGTGGCACATCATGACCGTATCTGATCAATACAGGTTACTACAATTTCTAACACTTCTAGTGTTAAGTGAGGAACAAAAAAAAAAAAAAAAAAAAACTTTGTATTCGAGTAAGGGTTAGAGAGTAACGAATTCAGGTACAGTCAGGGGTGTCGGGATAGAGAAGGCGCTGGCGGTGCCGAAAATTTTGGTTCGGGAATGAAATGTAAATGAGTGTAAAAAATACACAATCGCTACCAATATTTAGACCTTTTACTAGTTTAATAAAAATACAAACCTTGAACACCATATAATGTTATAAATGCAATATTTATAATTAGAATGTGCACTTAAAACACTGCTAATGGTAGCTAGTAGGTACAGGTTTTATGTATTTATACTGAAATTTTATATCGTAATTTACACGAGCGCAAAACAACGTATGGAATATATATTCAGTACTGTTGGGTTGATTGGACTGGTGGGAAAAGGTGGAGGAAAGGAGGGGGGGGGAGTGAATCACAATTCTTTCTCAGGATGAAGTAAAGTCCAGATCTGTACGTGGGTACAGTACGGTTGTTTCAAGTCAAACCATTATTGAATGATATTCTATAAACTATTGCAGCCTAGTCAATATTGTAAGTATGCCTAGATTGACATTTTTGCTGCGTGTATGTTTACTACACAGTGCCGTTGGTGAAGTGGCTGGAGCCGTGTGTGTAGGCAACCTTCGATACTACAGAATTATTCAGGTTGCATATCTCTCAGGCCACACGACATTAGTCCCGTGAATGTTCGTGGTCGAGCTGTGAGCCAAGTAATGCAAGAGACAAGAAGCATGTAAAAACATTTACATGATATTGAGCACTTTCAAAACAAGTAAATGTTAAGGATGTTCAAGTGCGAAAATATATTTATATGAAATAATGTTAGTTTTGTAGACGATACCTGTGAGTACAGTTTCCTGTTACGAAACAATTTTCGCTCTCATAGTTTTCTCATAACGGTGCGTCAAAGTCCAAATTGGCATGTTCTGCTACCATGCAAATAGTGAAAACCTTACTTACATAAGTGAAATAACATGCCACGGGCTATGTAATAAAACATTTTTTAAACAATCCCGTGAACAATTTTTATAATTAAAATAATGCTGAATGAGCAACTTTTTTTTTAAATTGAAAATATTGTGTTATGGTCGTTTAAATACTTTATTGCGTAGCTCATAGGATCTAATATCATAGTGAATTATTTTATTCTAATAGGTCAGTTGGTTTTCACTATTTGCATGGCAGCAGAACAAGCAAATACTTTGTCGCACCGTTATGAGAAAACTATAAAAGCTAAAATTGTTTCGTAAGAGAAAACTGTACTCACAAGTATCGTCTACAAAACTAACAATATTTAATATAAATAAAAAAATTATGATTTTATCGCACTTGAACACCCTTAAGGGAGCGAGGAGCCATGGAAAGTACGTTTACACCTGTACCATTGACGGTAAAATTTGGAAAAATTCTAAACCTAATTATTGGGTACTTTTGTGATCATTATTCCAAAGTATGTAACATATCTCGATAGGTTCAATAGCAGTCGAAAACACTTTTCATGTGTTTTTCTACTCCTTTGTGTTGTATGGTAAAAAATCCTAAAATTGTGTATGTGTGTGTATATATATATATATATATATATATAAACTTCAAATTAACTTCCACACACATTGATATATATATGTATATATATATATATATATATATATATATAGAGAGAGACTTTACATCCACGATAGTGCGCCAGATTCATGCTATATATCACAGTTCTTCTAAAACACAATTTACCCCCTCAAGGGTCGAATTTTGAAAAATTCGTTCTTAGTATTTACTTGAGGAGAACCTACATTCAAAATGTCATAGTTTTAGGCCATGCAGTTTGATATCTCAGTCAGTCAGTGAGCCCTTTTATATATAAAATATTAGTGGTTCGTGTACTAGGCCACGAATAGTGGGTGGCTTTAGTGTTGTACGGTAAGTTAGTCACTTCCACATATGATTGAAATATTTACTATGGTTACCTGGATGTCCGTAGTCTAGCAGTGCGTAAACACTTAGGGCGACTCAGGCACAAGAATAACGCCACATCCTACACAGTAACAATTGTGTAATTTTACACATAATGTATATAGCAAGAGTAACATAAGTTACGTATTTTGTACCATTAATGTTTTTTTATAATGGCTCTCAGTAAAAGTACCTTTGCAAAACATCCAAGCCGCTGAATGACTATTTGTAAATGATGCTTGTGCCAAGCTACACAGCCCGTCAGGTGCAGATGATCTTCTCTGTTCATGAGGAGAAGGGAGAGGGACTTTATTTAACCTTAAAACATTGTTTCCAAAAATGTCGATTAAATAACCACTGTTCAATTTTTTTCTTTCTGCCGTTTTGCAGCCACCTTAAGAGTGCGTGGTAGATAAATTAACGCTGATAATATCAATTGATTTCTACACTTTTTTCGAAGCCAATATGGATAAAATACTCAATGACAATCCTAGACAATGGTATTTGCCAACTTTATGAGTAAATATTTATCCAGAATTACTAATTCGTTACGCGTGATCTCTTGCGCCGCAGTTAAATGCACGAGGTTCCGGCGTCAGAGATTGTGCCTCAGAAGTTCGTAACACTGGAAACAATTTTGTTTAAAACGTTGGCTAAAACTATTGTCTAGAATATCTATTGTTTAGTTTCCGCAAGTTTGCTTCGACAAATCTATAGTTATAGATTAATGCTTTTAGCGTTGTATTATGCACTACGCTGTCTTATTTTGATATGAAAACTCAATGTATTTGTTATAGGTTTTTGTGAGTCCTCAGTTTACAGTGAACAGACTGTACCAGTAGGTCTCTCGCTATATGTGATACAAAAGTGTCTCATGAACATGGGTTCGCAAGTGCATATCTTACTAGTGCCTCAAGTGAATGTTCAGCATACATGTGTACTTGCTTGGGCACTAAGTACACTTGTATAACCTGTTCACAAATACATGAGCACGTTTTAAGCCCTAGTTACTTTTTTCCCTTTAAAGATTTCTGCCACCATTTAATATAAACAAAGCAACGTACGTAACAATCAAATTGTACTGTACTTAAAAGTTAAGGTCATAATTAATAATACTTTTTAATCACTATTCTAGAAAAGGTGGTCGTCAAAAGTGCTCAGTTTATCTTGAACCGCCTATAAAAAGTACAAATAAAAAAAAATGGTGATGAAATTGCGGTTGACCGTGCCGTACTTCAAAATGTACTATCAGGAAGTATGCAAAACTCAGATAGAAATATGTACTGAACTTTGCTACAAACTTACCACTAATACTAATACAAACATATTATATGGTGACTGCTTAGTTTCATAGCAAAAATGGAGTGGTAGGAATCTTGCATGCTAGTTCAGCGCTTGGCTTGTTATGCTGCATTTGATGCTCACTTCAAGGCCTCCCTTATTGCACTGGCACTTCTGAGACTCTAAAGCACAGGTAGGCGGTACCCTTAAGTTTGGATTTATGGTTTCTCTTATAAATCAGTGAATAGATAAATTGTTTTATATTTTTCATGTTGACAATGCATCACTTACCGTTAAATTTACTATTTAGGAATCCAGATGGCGTGGTTTCATTTCTTTATTGACTACTGTGGTCACTTATTTTCTTACATAACTTTTTTCATTGTTCCAAAATAACGGATGTATCGATCACAAAATTGATTCTTTTTACCTTTACCCCACCGTACAAAAAAATGTTGATACATCCCCTGAAACAGCTGTTACCAATAAAAATTTATCAATCCCCTTAATTTATTTGCCATATAATACAGTAGACTCCCGATCATCCGTGTTCGGATTATCCGTGCAAAATATTCCACTTTAAATAGTTGAAAAAAGTAGAAAACAATTTTTCGGTTACTTTTAAATACATACACTGTTTACGCACATAATAGTCACCAACGTGCTATGCCAGCAAACGAATGTTGAACGGCTTGAAGAAGATTAAGTCTTTTCCATCAAGCGAAACAATTAGTTCCGAGCATGAATGGATTAACGAAATTGTCCCACGTATCGCGAATGAATGGAGTAACGAGTTTTTTATTTTCGATAAATAAGATAGCCGTGATTTTTTTATTATTTGTGTTCTTTAGATTATTAGTCATACCCCAAATCATTAATGTAAATAATCGTAAGTGTATTGCATTAAATTGTTGTCTTTTATTGTAGGAATGAATTCGACCGTTTTTTCTTTCTACTGAGATCTAAGAAAGTGTAAAAGTGGATTATCCACGATTTTTAACTATCCGAAGCATCGGCCCCCTCCATTAGTACAGATAATCGGGAGTTGATTATAGTAATACGTCATACAAATTTATTTCTTTTAATTTAGATAGCGGGTTTTACAAGTACAGTAGATTTGTACTGATACATGAAATAAATTATAAGCTTGTATCAGGTCTCTTCCATTATACTTCTTTAACACAAGTTCAATATAAGCTTCTCGTTCACTGCAAGAAGCAAATTTTTTGATATTCTTGAAACACTGTTGCTTATTAGTAATAATAATGAAAATCCTGTAACCGGTTGTTAAACAGTAGCATGCCAGATATTCGTCTAAATACATCCCACACTAAAAAAAAGTGAAACAGAACTGCACTGCACAAGAAATAAGTTGCCACTACTAGTACAGAGTTGTTATTGTAGGACATTTCAATATAATCTAAGATCTAGTCCCAAGGAGCACATTGTTAAAGGCATTGGTGTTTGGAAAAAAAACAAAAATTGTTAAGTGTATGGTGTCCATTGGCATGCACAGAGGGGTGCAAGAGGTTACAGTTGCCACCCCTAATGATTGAAGGTGCCCTTCAGGCTTGCCATTGTACAACACTTATTGCATCTATTTAAATTAATAGTTACATTTATTAAGCTGTTATATTGGCCTAGCATCAACCAAGCTTGCATAAATATTCACAAGAGAGCCTTTTAAATTAGTTATACGTGAATAAAGACGGTAAACATATACTAACATTAAAAGCTTAAACAATTTCAACTTGTTCAGTTGAGAGTGAGAGAATTTCAACCAGTTCACTTTACATTAGGGACTCACTGGTAATTAGAATTTTTCCAAGACATTACTCAAAAATGGAAATAAATTTTTTGCATAGGGACGAGAAAAAGCCCGAAAGGGTTTTGCCGCCCCAAATCATCAGCTCTGCACATGTTACTGATGGTGCATGGTAGTGCGGCCACTGTGGTTATGTTTGAACTTACTTGTCCTGACAACTAAAAAAGTAGCTGCAACTGCATTCATGACAATTTTACTCCCGTACACACACTTTCAGAACGCCAACTATAGAAGATGTATTTTATGACATATTATAATCAATTACGAAGAAAATTAAAATATAAGTCTGTGAAGTGCTGATATACATATATATATAATGTGTCAGTAGTTGCTTAGAATAACTATTTTTTTAAACAAAATTTTTTAATTACTGTATGTTACATTCTCCATGGGAAAATCATTAGCGAAAGACCGCTCCTAAATTTTTATGACAAAGAACAACATTAATTTGATACCTCTCCATTTTGTAGTTGTCATTAAAGTTATGTTGTAGGGGTACGTAATTTAACCAAATAATTTTCTAAAGTTTTAAAGTACGTACATACAACTAAAAATGTGTTAATTATTTAAATGTGTAGTTAAAATTAGAATTCACACCATGCACCAATCTCCTTAAAACAAATTTAAACACAGTGCCACTGGCTGTGTCTGTTTTTGAAGAACTAGGTGTGTCAATAACAGGTCAAACCATTGTCAGTGGAAATTTCTCTCTCTCACTCTGTAAACCTTAACCAATTTTTTGAGCGAAACAATGACTTCTCCAAAATTCAGTGATGCATTTTGAAAAAGTATTAACAGAATTAAATGACTTATGATATACTACAGCTTTTTTAGTAAAGTTTACACAGTACTGTATAAGTTTTCTGGATTTTGACATTTCTCTTTTGAGAAATATTCCTAGCAGCTTCAATGTGTTGATCTTGAAGGTGGGTAGCAGTGTTCAGAGCTTCAACCGTTACAAAATTATTTGAAAACGACTTATGTCTGCTTAGGAATAGCATTTAAAAAACGTTACATGCATGTATACCAATTTCAAGTTGACTAATACAGATTAAAATATATTTTCTACCGGCCAGAAATGACAAAAGGGACTGTTTTTTCAGGCATGTAAATCTTACCGCAGAATCTTTTAAAAGGTATAGGCATGTACAATACACCTTCATCTTTAATAATAATATGACATATCAGGGTCTCCGCTGAAAGTCTAGTACAAGTGTGTTATCAGCGAGAAGACTGCATGCCAATGGCTTGCAAATAGAGGCTAGAGAGAGGTACCGGTACAACGTGAATGTTGTCTTGCCCGTACTGCTTCTGCACGTCTAGGCCTAGAATGTGCAAAATATGTTGACACAGACAGCCACCTTAAACCATCCATCCTGACTTCCGTAAAGAGGGTCTTTGTAATACTGTTTACAGATACTTTTCTCAGAAGAGAAATGTCAACACAAGGCAAATACTGTGCATAGTAGTAGTGTTATATATCATTATTCTCTGTGTTATATTCTCAGTACAGTAGTAAGTATATGAACTAATGTTCATGTGTCAGGCCAGACATCATGCTCCATAATAATATAACTATCCACCAATAGAGAATCCACTGGCAAATTAAGCATAGGTACATCAGGAACACAGGTATTCTTGTACAAGTAATGACATTATATGGTAGTTACTGGAAACAGTAAAATAATTGTAAGTATTAATACATTAATAACTACAAAGACATACTGAATACCGGAGGAATACTGTCTGTGTTAAAACTTAGGGTGTCAACAGGTACGCATAGTAGCAATATTTCAATAATTTAAGTGTTATTGGAGAGCACAGCACAGAGCCAAATAAGTTGTACAGGTAGTAAAGATCTACAACGCGCAGACCTTCAAACAACACCCGTTTTTACAGAGTAAAAATTACCAGCCCTGAACTTTTATAATTTTTGTACTGTACAAACTAAAGCATGAATGGGAATGTATCACATTAGTTACACTGGATGATGGGGCAACAAAAATAAAATGGTTTATTGTCTGATAACCATATGATGGAAATACATTACAGAGTGTATACTGATCTTGCACAAGTTTGATTCGAGGGTGGAACTGGATGTGATTGAGAATGAATCAGTGTTGCATGTTGTGTTACTTTAATTAGCAAAACCATGACAAGAATTATATGTACTGCCCCTGCAGTAAGTTTAGTGGTGGTTACATTGGCCTTCATTCATTACGATTACAATCAGTAAGTGTTTCCACTTCATTGTTATTCAACGAAGACTGTTTGTTTTGGGTTTCTCCGTCAACCCTGCAAAAGATTTTTGAACATCTAGCATGTACAGTCTAATTCTATTACATTAAAAATAAGTTTAATAAATTGTTAATGTGCTTTTCACAGAAAATTAAGTAGTTAAAAATGTACGGAAGCCATTAACATTTAGGGGATGGGAAGCTGGGCTACTGTAGCTCCTCGTTGACTACAGGCCTGGTGATTTCTCGCAGTGGCGTAGACAGGACTTGTGTGAGGAAGGTTTAACCTGAGAATATTATAAATGAACACCAAACACTCCTTTATAGCGGAAAGGCCATGTATCCTCCCCAGAATAATTTCAATTTCAAGATGCAGAGTAATACTACTTTGGCAGTTTTTGTAACAAAACACTGAATATTCTACTGGTAAAATTATTTTTTGTGGCTACGGGGGATGGGATTTAGAACCCCTAAAATCTGCCCTCACTATGGCCAGTGTTTTAAATGTGTTTTTCAATCACCAGTATACATGTTCAAGTAAGTCACATGTAAAGTTCTGCTTCAAAAAGTAGGTACCCTGTAAAACCAGCTCAAAATTGACCGTCTACGAAATTAAAACCTGTACAAACAGAAAAAAAATGTATGGCCCGGCTACTTATACTGTGTGTAACAACCTGCATTCACCTCCATAATGTGAAAACAGATAAGTAGCATTATTTAATAAACATTCCGGTTGTGCATTGTGTACTACGCATACATTTTTTAACCTACATCGTTGAAGGTATGGTGTCAATTGCACAAAAGTATTTTATTTACGTACATGCCGATTGTTTACTGCATATTTGCGGCTGGCGAGGGAGACTTATGGACAATGTGTCTCAGGTATCTTAAATAACAGGTGCAGGCGGCCAGTTTCAGAAGATAAATGAAGAAAGATTTTAAAAAATTTACTTTTGTGTTTTGTTGGCAGGAAAAAAATTTGTTTCCTTCATTGTTTCGACATTCCTTGTTTTCAATGAGATTAGTTACTGCATCGCTGCTACATGCACTTACTCCAATTGCGCTCTCTGGTTGGCAGAATGTGATGTAATACAGTTTGTTTTAGTCTCACAGTTTTTGTCATACAAATATATTCTTAACCATTACAGAACGTCCTGCTACAATACACATAACAGAACCAGATGCTTACTATCCAGTCAAATTCTAAATTGTTAGCAATCAAAATTTTCTTAAACAATATTATGCAAAGTAACGTACTAGAGCCAACTAGGTGTTTACGGTCTTATGACCAGTATGCAAGCAGTTATCTTGGGTAATTTTAAGAACACAAGCAAAACACTGATAACTCTTTAAAGGACTCCATTAAAAATTTTACTCTGTCCTACTTAATTGTGGTTTAGTCAGCATTCCGTGAAAAAGTATAATTTTATGGTATAGGACTTAAAGAGTGTGTGGTAGATAAATAAAAGATGAAAATATCAATTGATTTCTACGCTTGTTTCGAAGCCAATATGGATAAAATACTCAATGACAATACTAGATAATGGTATTTACCAACTTTATTTACAATTACTAATTCTTTATGAGTGATCTCTTGCACCACAGTTAAATGCACGAGGTTCCACCGTCAGAGATTGTTCCACAGAAATTCGTAACACTGGAAATGATTGTGTTTAAAGAGCTGGCTAAGACTATTGTCCAGGATTGCTATTGTTTAATTTTCGCAAATTGTCTTCAAGAAACCTACAGTTATAGTTTGATGCTTTTAGCGTAAAAATATGTACCACGCCCTCTTAAAATACTGAAGCTGGTTACTTTTCGCTAGTGTTGCAAATGAAACTGCACAATAAGAAATATAAAAAAAGAAAGACACTGCTGGACACACTTACCCAGATTTTCTAAACAGATATTACAGGTTACATAACAGCAGGAAAGCGAACTATGCATATTAAAGTCTGAATATGGAACCTATGATTCATGTGTGTTTCGCAGATGATGGGATCCTCCGTGGACTGCAGAGAAATACTTCGGGGCAGTACTGATTGCTGGCACCTACAGTTGCTAAGTGGTTGATGAACTATGGTGAGCTTAAACTATCAAAAAAATTACTTATCTCACTATATTCGATCGTTAGGGAAGGTGTGTTGCTACAGGCTGTTAATAGTAAAGAGAGCACTTTTTACATATTCCTATGTTTTTTTACTACATGTTCATTATCAACATTGCCATATTTACGACTATGTTAAAGTGAATGTAGAGTACACTGTAATTGCTCTTAAATGTGAAAAGCCTGAGAGAATAGTAATATTTATTCATTAGTGTTAAGTGGTTTTGTAGGACTTAATGGTCTTTACATGTGTTAACAGCACATCTTTCTTACTCAGCTTGCTACTAAAAAAAAAAAAAAAATAATTTCAGGTAGGACAGATATTTTGACAAATTCACAATACCCGAACATAATAGGCACAATATGATATTATGAATACTGTAACGATAAAAGTAAAGTATCACAGAAATGCATATTCGTACGCTGCAAGCACCAAAATTCAATTTAAATCACTAAATAAAAGAAAATTACCAAAAAGTTCTTATTTGTTTTTAAAGCTTTGATTACTCAGATATGTTCTTCATCAGTCTGTTATTTCGTATGATAGTTTTTCTCAGTAACATAGATGTCAAACAGTTGTGTGTTACAATTTAGCGTAGATTTCTGGTTATGTATGTATTTTTATGAACCGTAAATATTATTTACAAAAATAAACACAGACAGCTTAAATGTTAAAAATTAAAAAAAAAAAAAAAAAAAACATACCATCTTGTTTCTAATAATAGAATTAAATTTGTTCTGCTACCTGCGCTCACATAAAATATTCTTAATGTATTTGTAATATCTATACTAAAACTAAAATCTGATTACTGATAGTGTGAGATGTAATTTTGGTTGTCTGAGGTTACAATCAGCACATCATTTCGTTGACTAGTAAGTACGAAACCATTTACAAAGACAGCTTTCCTCCTTCTTTATTAGTTACAGTATATGGCAGCCAATAGAACATACGAAGGTGGTTACTTTTAGGTACGTTTGAAAATTAATATCCTGTATGAAATAAAAGAAGAAACCTGGGCACAGCGTAGTGTTATGTGCTTGACCTAGCAAAATTTGCGGAATATAGTTTTAATGGAGAGTAACTGTTCAAACTGTGACAAATTTTAACGATGAATTTGTAAAAGGAGAAACTGCTGCATATAAAATTCTTTACAAAATATGACATGAGAAAAATAGTAGTACCGATAGTTCATAACAGTTTTGTAAAATATAAATCTGGAAATTTTATTTTAGATGTTAGGCCTTAGTATAAATATAAAAAAAATGGCTAAAATGTCTCAATTTTGTTTCACATTGATTCAGATTTCAAACTCTGTTGTACAACCTGGGTAGGCAGGACCACTAGAGCTATCATGGCAGCCAAGAGTGAAAACGACCTCTTAAAAACTACGCACAGTTAAAACAGCCCATCTCTGCCACTGCTAAAAGTTATCGCCAGCTGTGTTATGTGTATTATTCTACTGTACTCGACTATACAGTTAATAAGAAAGTATCTAGTACTAATATTGAATTTGTGATTTTACTCTATAAACACTAATAGAAATGTAAAATGTATTTTACAGATTTCCATGCCACCGATTGTTTGTCTGCCAACACCAGAATGTCTCGTGATTTAAGTCCATGCAGAATAAGGAACAGAAGGAAAGATTCCATGATGTCCTCAACTGTAAGTGGCATAGATTTTATGTAGTGTGTCCATGACACATTGTTTCATTGGTCACATGATAATCTGCAACTGTTCTTTAAGGGGGAATACTGATTGCTATCATAGGTTAATTAAATTTTTGCTGTAAGTTTTATTCCCAAGTAATTTGTATTTATAAGGCCATTATAGGATGTAGAATACCAGTTGGTAGACAATGAAAATAAAAGTGAAATTTTTGCATTAACATGGCCTAAAGGATTACAAAAACCTTTTAAAATTTACTTTTGGCAAACCCAGACGTTAGTTTGCTCTGTAAATGCACCACATGTTAATGAAACAGTTCCACTGATGTTACCTTTAGACTGTTAACCTCAGACTAATATAAAAAGAAATTGATCAAGAACTATAATTATAACAAAAATTAAACAGAATTAAAGAAGAAGATAAATGTTACAACTAAAAGTCAACTGTACACATGAAAGAACTGTATGTTAACATTGCACACAAATTCTTTCATGAAAGCCACAGTGAAACTACAAGCATTTCAGAGTGCAAAAACTCTGTAGAATACTGGGTAACCGATGGCCTGTTAAATACAAAGTTTGAAACTAATATTACGAGCACTAAAGTTGTAGGCATGAGTGGTGAACTCACTAAATAGAGTGGTTTGATTTATTTATTTTATGAAAACCAAACTAATAGTTAATAGATCAGTTACAAGTAGCTGATGAAGATTTACTGTAGGGACAAGTTTATCCAACTCAAAATTTAGCAGGAAAATCAAACATAGTTAACACGAAATTTAGGAAACATTACCTGCTAAAGTTGAATGTGTTTATTTGTTCACTCGAAATTGCCATATTTTGACTAACACCTGAATGTAATTACTGTATTGCTTTTAAGATGGTTGAATGTTTTTGCATTTGTTAAATATTTCAGTAACTGTGACAGTAGCTTATTTTTTATATATTTATTTATGTGTCATTAAATATTGCTAAGTAAAAATGAAAATACACTTTACTAAGTAGCTTACTACTGTCCAAATATTAAAAATTTGTTAAGGTAAAATAACCCTCAAGCTCCATGGCATAATTTTTCCTCTTCGAAAAATGAAAATAACAATTTTATGCTTATCGGTGACATGTTTTGAACATAGTGCACTTCACTATGGTTTAGGCTCTATCTAATATTTACATTTTTTAAATCATTGAGCATATTTCATCTGCTAACTTCAACTTACTAGTGTCTATTAAAATTAACAGAGATGCGTTAAGTGTTTTAGCTGTGGTTACTTTTCAAATGTTCCAAAACAATACTACACTTAAATAACTGTTTTAATATTTCTCTACCTAGGCGAACATAATCATTCCTCATGGGTTGCTTGTGTTCAGGTGCATGTTTCGTAATTGACAAGGACCTACAAGTTAATGTTAAAATCATGAAAGTGAAATAGAGAGTTAATTTGTTGCACATTACCATTTGGCAGAGTAGTAATGTTATGGGCTCTGTGTTACATAGGTATAGCACAGATTGGTTAGAACTATACATGTGTAACAGTAGGAAATTGCGTGACAGTCCCTTTCACACAAATGTCTTATTTAGATACTATTAGACTATCGGCCACAGTTCCCAGTATGACTATGTTTTTCACACAGACAACCATTTTTGGATTATTCAGTAATTTCTATTTGTAGTTACAGACGCAGATTGAAATAACTTCAATCAGACTAGCAGTTTTAGTAATTTTATGCTGGGGAAACCTGTGAAAGTCTGTGATAAAGCTTAAATATTTTTTTTTGTGAAAAATGTTGTTCACATTACTATTTACAAAATTGTAACAGCACATAATTTTTCTGTTTGCTTTGAAAATAGGAGCACTTATTTTTATTGGTCAGAGATTAATAATAAGTAGGGCCACGATTTTGTCGCGAAAAGATTTTTGCCACACTTTGTTTCAGAGACTCACGTGTACATCGGCAGTTGTGTTTCAAGGTTATTGGCAGCGTGTCTATGTTCAGACACGTTTCTCATTTGACTGCGCCAATCAGAATAAGATTATTGTGAGCCTGTACGTTTATAATTTGCCAAGGCCAGTGAGAGTAAAATCCTCCAATCATAGACGATTTAGCAGAGCTGCAGGTGTGCACATAACGCATCGAAACCAAATGTTGAATCTTTTTGCCATAAAATCGTGGCTCTAATATTAAGTTGTAGCCATAAGAGATACAGGATATTAGTGAATAATCGATGACAAAACAAAAGTTTCAACACCCTCATGATAGTTCTGGCACTGTTAAAAATGTTGTAACTAATTATGATTTGAAACTACTTTTGCCTTACAACACATATTGGGTAAATTAATTGCATACATAGAAATATTACAGCAAGTTACAGGACATCTGTCCTCCATACATACATTCCACAAGTGTTAAGAATGAAACTGAAGCTGTTAAGATAAGAAAAGAAAAATAATCCAGTTTATTTACACATGATTCTCACGTTATTCGATAAATAAAGTAATTTGTATCTTAGTACTTGAATATAAGCTGCAAAGAGTTGATAGTTGTAAAGTGGGTCATTTATCTCTTCATTAACGTTGCCATCTAAGACATTGTTAATCCTCAGTACTACAAAAATCAGAAAATAACCTATGATGCAATGAAAAAATAATTTTCGAATGCAACTATTTATAAATGGCTGCAACATTAAACACCGCCATTCAAAATATATGTATATATATATATATATATATATATATATATAT
>PNEQ01002344.1:20470-33360 GCA_003012365.1 Medauroidea extradentata | reverse complement strand
AGAGCACGAGCAGCAGATGCAGCACCTACCTAGAGCACGAGCAGCAGATGCAGCACCTACCTAGAGCACGAGCAGCAGATGCAGCACCTACCGAGAGCAGGAGTAGCAGACGCAGCTCCTCCTCCTCCTACTACTACTACTGAGGGCAGTAGTTACTATTATTTCTACTGAGAGAGAGAGGCAGCACTTTTACATTCCCTGACATGACTTTTGAATATTGCCTCAGCTGCTGTATTTGTTTACGGCAATGAATATATTCTGTTGTACTACTACATAGTAGTATAGCTTACAAAATACCCCATAAAAAGTTTGACGTACAGTTAAAAAAAAAAAGAAAAAGAGGAAGATTTGATTTCACGCAGTTAAGTGAGATCTTAAAGAGGGTTTTAACCAAAATTGGTTATTTTCTCTGCAAAGTAAGTTTCAACATACAATAAGTATTAAGGTAATTTTGTCTTTCTTGTACAATTTACAAGAAGTTTCAACACAAAACATCTTAATTACTAACACACAACACAGCACTCTTAGATATCCGTTTACCAGTAAAATTCCCAAGTAAAATTCCCAGCCTATGACTTGAGGCTTGAGAACAATGAAGCCATAAGCCCATTAAATATCATATTTTCATTACGCACAAGACACCAAACTGACATGCAGACGTTATGTCGTACTATACTTTTCCGATCAGACTTTAAGCGATGACTGTATCACATATTGTATGTTGACTCTGTAGCAAAATCCAACATACAACCGAATCATTATTTCAATTTTATTCTGTTATGACATTACAAAAATGTCAATTTATAAAAATATAATATTAATAGCAAACATGCTGCTTTGAATGTACTCCTACCACTCCAGCATTGGTACATAATGTTAAGTGTGTTTTGTTTTTGTAAATAAATATGACTTATCGTAAATATGTTATGTACAATTTGAGCTGATAATTCACGAAATGTATTTATAGTTCCTATAGATGATTTAATTTTAACGGTAGGTACAAAAATTTTATACTATACAGAGTTCAGTAATAAACACTCCCATATAATATGTTTTGGTGAAATGGTAGTATGTTTAGGATTCCTTCACAAGCTAATACTGTGAAATATTATAAACATCTTCATGTGTTTATGTTCTAAAAGTGGCTGGTGACATCAACTAATAAAACATTGGTTTTTTCACAAAACTGTGTTAGTTGCTGTTTTAAGCAAATAATGATTTAGTTTTGCATTACTAAAAAAAACTTTATTAGTCACTGCTATGTATTTGTGTTTCGCCTCACATTTTACGTGGCATGTATTTAAAAGTAGTTGAGATTTCATGAAACAATTCCAATTGACAGCAATACAGCACAAAATATTACTTGCTTTGTTTTTAGTCACGTGGTTTGTGGAACTTACAAAGTTCCGCCATTGTCATATTAGCAACAAAAGCATGTAATATTATCCAACCTTATACAGCAATACTCCAAATGTTCAAACAAGTAACAGCTTAATTAAAAAATTGTCAAAGATGCATATATTAAAATTACTACCATTATAAACATTTTTGTGACAAGTATATTTTCAAAACTGGTTAAATACGTGCATGTTGCTACAGTGCACTTTTGGTTTTATGATATTGTAATTTTTTGCTGCTGGTTCAGCTGCAAGAGAAGGGAATGGTTTACAATAAACAGCAGTGTCTTAGTTGGGTTCAAATGACAGTGAAGTTCTATAACCTACATAAATTCATGAACTTAATCCGACATGACATTGTAGCAAAAATCAAATAAATCTACGATATAGGCCGTTCGGAATAAAGTGAACACTAAATATTTAACCATTGAAAAATATCACTAGCTGTTACTGCATATAATTCAACATTACCGATAGTCACCTTACTGCTGGTATGGTTGGCAACGAAATAACACAACATAGTTCCGTGTTTATTCGTATTTAAATACAACAATACTGAAACAAAATCAACCAACAGCGATATAATTGTATTTTATATAATTAATAAACTTATTTTTATCAAATTATAGAGGTACCTATCGACTGAAAAATTTATCTTACACGCGCAGACATAAAGTGACGTGTCCCAGGAGGTTAGACTTTTCCCGTCGTTAGCCGTTACACGCGGATAGATACGAATTGGCTGAAAATAGATCTTTAGCAGGGCTTTTTCGAGAGCTCACTTTATTCCGAACTGCCTATAGTGACAGATATTACCCTCGATCACACTCTCAGGCATCTTATTACCAGGATATTCATCTGACTGTATCCAACATTGGAAAACTTGACTCTGAGAGATGAAGGTATTCCACACACCTGCCATTGAAGTGAAAAGAATAATTACCGGTTCTACCCAGGGAAAACCCCACATTGTGTACCATATTGAATGGAGACAAAATGCTGAATACCAAGAAAAAACATGATCAGCAGTGGCAAAGCGTGGAGTATCGAGACAAGCAGTCCTCAGCAGAGTCTATACACAACTTTGCGTTGTCTGTGGTACTGTTAGACTGGTAAAGGTAGATAAACTCTTCTGCCAGTAGCATGCAAGATATGAGGAGTGAAATCTCCAATAATGTGAACTCAAAGCACACAAATGAACGAACGTTCCTTTGTTGCATCCAACATCCAACATCACATTGATGAACATAAAAGTTTTTTTTGCAGATACGCCATTGCGGATGAATGGTGCAGAAAATCCCACAATAAAACAAAAACTAAGGAACAAACGCCAGTAAGCTGTAGTCAACAGACATAACACATATAGATATTTCTTAAAAGGAATTGAGTCATATCCCAGAAGATGGCACAAGGACAAAAACAGATATAAACAACACAAAATTAATTCCTAAGTGGAATATAGTCGACTAGAAAAGGACAAAAAAAAATGGGGCGAGCGAAAAAAGGCACCAAATAGATGAAAGACGACGACAACACAAATAACGGGAGACACGAATGGATGTGAACACAGACGGAAAATAGTAGGTCTCACAAAACAACAGATGCGACATATCGGGAACTGGTATCTGTTCCCGTCTTCAGGCACATGTAGACTGTGTGACATCTCGAAAAAAACAAGGGTTTTGTTATATTGAGGGATTTTCTGCAACACTACAGCATTCGCCCGCAATAGCGTATGTCCAAAAAAACTGGTATGTTCATAATACGAACCGATTGCAAGAGTCGTTCAAAGATTACATCACATTGATGCTATGTGCTCAGAATGTACAGTTAAATGGAAGACACTGAGTAGAAAGAACCAACCTACAAATTAATGAATTTTGAGAGATAATCATACCAGACAGAAGAAGAAGGTCCGAAGTACAGTCAACTCCCAATTATCCGCACTAATGGAGGGGGCCGATGCCTCGGGTAATCCAAAACCGCAGATAATCCACTCTCTCTAAGATCTCAATAGAAAGAAAAAATAAATTCCAAATTCATTCCTACAATAAAATGCACCAAATTAATACAGCAGACTTTCGATTATTAGCGCTAACAATGTAATAACACAATAACAAATATCTTATTTGAGGAGTGGAAATAAGTGCCAAAAAAAGACCAAATAGAATTTCTTACATCGAACTGAACTAGGTGTCGATGCCATTATAATACTCAGGGGTGTCATTTCAGGTTTTTCTAGGGGGAGGGGGCAAGATTTTGTTTTCTGGCGACAGTGACCTTGTTGCATCTTTTTTATTAATTAAGCATGTATAAATTAGATACTTTAATAATTTATGTACTTAAGTTGGCATTATTTACATTAACAAATACAAAAAAATATATTTATACACATAAAATTCTAAATCCAGTGCCCCCCCCCTTGTAGCACCAAATGACGCCCCTGATAATACTGAAACATTAAGTTTTCTGACAGATTTTGTGAGGACTTAAAGATCGCCGTCCCCATATGTCCAATGTCTCTTGCCTTTTACGTGAACACATATTTTTGGCACTTAGCTCCTTTTAGCTTTTCCACTCCACATTTAGCGAAGGAAAAATGTTGTTAACCCATTCATGCGCGGATCGCGGGGCAATGTCGTTAATCTATTCATGCACCGCACTAATTGTTTCGCCTGCTGGAAAAAAAAACTAAATCTTCAAACCTTTTAAAATATGGTTGCGGGCGTAACACGTTGACGAACATTATGAGAGTAAACACAGAGTGCATTTGTAAATAACCAAATATGTTTTAAAAAAATATTTATATTATAACAAAGGGAAATATTTTTCGCGGATAATCCGCAAATCGGATAATTAGGAGTCTACTGTATGTCTTAAAAAAAGAAGACGTACGAAATCACAACATTTGACGAAAAACTAAGAGCCCGGAAAAAATGGTTAATAGAAGGCTTAGATACACACAGAAATCTTGGACCTTGAATATGTCAGTTCCAGTTAACTGTGAGTTGGTTTCTGCTTAATGCAGTCCAAATATAATACTGCTTGTCTTGAAACACCGCCACGCTTCACCACTGAGGATCAATATTTTAAAACAAACAAGCTTGACCCACAGACACAAGAATGAGATATGGTTACCTATCCTCATCTTCTCAACCATGTCCTTGTCGACGTAGCTGCGCAGACACATAGCTATGCCCCAGCGAATGGCTCCGGCTTTGCCAGACGGACCTCCACCTTCAACTGTGGCCTCCACATCCACCTTGCCGACCATGTCGGTGAAGATTAGCGGAAACAACAACTGTAAATCCAGCACAGGTTGTCTTTATCTGTTAAATTCACTAGGCATACAAATAAAATACTTACTGCACTATTAGTACTGCAGACTGTTTAATTTTACTCTACTAACCAAAGCAGTATCACTTTTCAGTTAATAAAACACGATATTAAGAAAATAATTTTGAACACCTGAGGTAAACACAGAAGCATTTGCATACGTCTTTAATAAGAGTATCGTCTAAAAGCACCAGAATTGAGATGCAATTCAAGAAATCAACTCTAGGCTGAGAATAACTAGAAGGATATTTCATTGATGATTATTTTCAGTTACACAAGCTGGTGGTATATTGTGGAAAGAACAAAAAAACCTTACTCGATTTAAATTCAGAGCAAGAAAATTTAACTACTGTTATACAGTCACAAGCAAATGTGTACTCTTAATTCCAGTAGTATTTGCATACAAACTTGGGGGAAATATTATTTTTGACACTGACATTCAAAATACTGTAGTTTTCAACATGTATTCTCAGCCCTGTCTGTATTTATGTCCCATGCCCTCTCAGGATGCTAATTCAGCTAAACATTTACACATTGTTACATTTCAGTGGTTCGAACATTTCACAGTTATGTTGTGATTTTGTACACAATGGTATACAAAACTTGTGTTCCAAAAACTATAATTAGGAATTCTTAATAATTATTACTTACTTAATTTCTGAAGTGTCTAATGCTGCTGGTTGCGATGTTGTAAGCCCACTTTCTAAATATAGGTGTTATGTACAAATTTTTTATTTGTCTGATTATTGTAATCATTACAAGTTAAACTACATAATTCATATATATGTGAAACCTGTGTGTTTAAAATAACATATATTGTCATTAACTTCTCACATACTCACGAGAGGACAACATATCCAAAAAAAACATTAAAACCAACTCGCATACTAAGGTGAAAAAATTCACAGTGAATAACAATGTTTAGGCTACAAATACTCCTACGTAAGAACAAAAAATATAGTTTAGTTAAATATTTAAGTAACAGTATTGAATTATCAGATAGTAAAATTACTTCCAAACCAAAACGCAAGTATTTTTGAAATTCGGTTATTATAGAGACCTAGATAGTACCACATAAAAATTATAAAAATTACAGTTTTCCATTTTTATAGATTTTGTGGTTTCAAGCCCTAACATTTGCAAAAACAGTTTTTAATTTTTTACTCGAAAGTAAAGCATACTACCGCATAGTGGTACATAAATAAACGTCCGCTTATAAAATATCTACTTCGTAAAAAAATTTCATCGAATTTTGATGAGTAGTTCAGATATTATTGACGATTGAGTATTCCAATCGTCAGCTCATCATCGTACATTTCCATACCCCTTAATATTATTAACAAATAAGGTCTTACTTCATTATTTTGTGTGCAAGTGAACAAAAGCTGTCATCGCACAAAGAGTCTTCCAATTTCATCTTTTGTAAACTAAATTTGAAATAATGACACCAAATACACACACAGTGTCTGAGACGAGCAAAACTAACAAATGTATTTTACAAAGACATTAATTGGACCAAAATGACCATGGTTATAAAGACAAGGGCACAACAAAGCAAAACGTTTCTCACTACTCATGCTGCATAAACCACTTTCACATTCAATATAAATAATTTTAATACAGATTAATAGTAAATTGATTTTATTTCAGTCATTAATAATAAACAATTCAACGATTATATACAATTTACTTTAAAATTTGTACATTTTAAGGCACAAAATTAATATATAGTAACTCTTTCTGATTATTTTTTTGACACTGAAACCATACTAAAATACTTTTGTGGCATGCAACTCGTACTTCTACACTGACAAAGGTTTTCTTTAAAAATGCCACAAAAACCTTTCCGTACCACTGAATAAAGTACTTACTAAATGTTACCTTGTAACAATAATTTAAAATGTAAAAATGTAATAATGGTTTGCCTACAGCCATGCTAGAGTGCCATGTTTGATAGTAAGCAAGTTATACTAATAAATCACAGCCTACAGCTATACCATCATGAAGTAACACCCACCATCACAGCAATGCAAACAAGAACCATTACATATTATAATACCAGCAATTTATAACTTACAAATAAAATAAGCTGCACGTTATTCATTCTAGTATTTAGAGTATTTTAGACAACATATATTTCTAAACACATGTACTACAACTTAACTAACAACAATGGTTAACTACATAATAATTCTGTTACAATCTACAAATCGTTAAAATTACTATAAAAACACAAACCCCAGACAAGGTAACACAAATTTGTAAGTGCTTCATTAAGATACTTGGCTGTAATCAATGATATTAGGATGAATAAAATTAGTATACATCTAATGTAAAGAAGCAACAAAATGCAACTGGTATATCAGGGAGTGTGTGAATTACTTCTAAGATTATCTAATGGCTACGTATTAAGACGACCGCCTGGCTGCATATATTTTGTACACTCCTGACCAAGATAAGTAGAAGTAAGATGGACGTGTCTAACACCATATCTCACCCTAACCTCAACTGGTGCACAGTCTTTCTGAGGACAACGTGTCTTTTGAGAATTCTGCACCAGTACATTCATATCTACAGACTGTAGCGAAAATACAAATTTTCAATTTCTTGGTCATGAGAAAACATTTTTGAGGCAAATATTTGGCAGCATAAGCAGGGCACCACCTTAATTTCTACCAAATTTATCGGTTGCAAATCAATCCAGGATTGAAGTTCTTATTTTGAATATGCAGAAATTTCTCCTTCCTAAGTGGTTACAGGAAAAAAATCCCAAGCTCTTATTGTAAGCAATGGTTTCCATTTGCATTTTACAACTATTTCGTAATTGACTTTTGATTTAGGTGAAGGAAATGGCATGTACTAGTACACTTATTCAAAAACAAACGTTTTCGCTCTCCCACAAACAAAAATTCTTACAGTTATGCTTCAAAAAAATTTTACTATGAAAATGGTTTATCTATATAAAATATGTAGCTGAAAATAATGTCTATATGCACAAAGTATCAGTGATATAATTTATTTTTGTTTTACAAATTGATACTAGCATAGAAAACTTTTTTTTTTGATTCATCAGATTCAGATATTTATTTTTATACTATATTCAAATGCTTGGAAAAAATAAACCCTACCCATACTATACAAAGTTCTTACAGTTAAATATATTTCGAAACACACAATGCTAACTAAATATTTTGTTATGTATTTTCATTAATGTCATGTACAACACGAACTGAATGAAACGCAATACTGTACTTTTATTACATAATGTGGTTTCTATAAAAATTTAAAATAAACTTTTTTCAAGGGTTGTTAATGATGTAACAAAAATAACAACTGTATTTTTATAATGAAATTGTTTGACTTTTAAAATTACAATTGACATATTTTTAAAGTAATATCGTAAGGCACTATGAATACAAAACAGAAATTATGCAAAAAAAAAGTAAATAGAATGTTATGAAAATCTAGAAAATTAACACGATAACTAAAACTACACGACCTACCATAACAGAAACTTGTATTGGTTAATGAATAACCTGCCATTTATTGAAACTTTGCATGCAAATATAATAATTTAATTAATTTGCAACTACATTCAGTTTCTTAAGAAAAATATAAGTATAGTAACTAAAAATTAAATGCAAATAAATACATAACTTTAGGAATGAGAAACTACATTCTTCTGAGCACATACTGAAACAAACTTTATGCTTAATAAACTTTCAAATACATTAGTTCCATAGTCTTATTCAATTACTGTAACCTAAAACATTCACATTTTGTGTATTTAAACAGCCCCAGTCAATAATTATCCCAGCTAACAGCTACTGGTTTTTTTATTTATACTGTCTAATACATCTTGCATTAATAATTCATTTAACTTGAGCAGTTTTTTAATCTCACTAATTTCCCCCATGAGATGACTTACAGTTCTGGAATTTTCATCGAAACTAGCATACAATGCTTGAATGTTGGGGTCATAGATAGATGTGCGAAATCTTGTACAAGATGACGATGTGGTGTTGGTAGTACCACGAGATGAAATGGTATGTCCGCTATGCTTCCTGCGTTTTGCAACATCATATGCGTTCTGCAGCACATCAAACGGCAATCTCTTCTCCTGTGGGTTCAGAGGCTTGACGTGAAGCACCACACGGTACGCAGAGGGCGAGACGAGAGCAGTCGATTGCAGCAGGCTAAGGCAGTACCTTGGGAGGTAACCGCAAAACAGCGCCAGCTCGGTGTAAGCAATCAAGTTGGTCTGTCGAACCAACTTGAGCAGCCCAGCAGTTTTCTGAAGTCCTTGAATGTCGTGGACAGCTATACCCACTAACAAATTCATGAGGATTACCGTCACGAAGAGAAGGAACAGAATGAAAGTGACCTGAGCACTGATCTCCAGCAGGAACGCAGGCTTCTTACCACTACCTTCTAGCACAAGGTCCAGATCAAGTTCACCAGTCATCATAACCAACACTTTGATCAGCCCAATAAAAGGGTTCGCAAAAGCTGAAGAAGTGGGGAAAATTACACAGAATGTTATGGTGAATCCAATCAGTAGACATACGTACGCAGTTAACAACTTCAGAAATTCCTTCTGGACCCTCGTGTACATTGCGACGTAAGAACCCAACATTGGTAACTGTCCTATCATCACCATGAGGTTGGTCCACGCACACAGAACTGCAAACGCTCCTATGTGATTTTGCCAGTTATATGTACGTCCTGTGTAAATGAAAGATATCACAAACACGCAAACAATTACTAGCCACTCGACTATGTTGTCTAACTGTGACAAATAATGCCACACCGAAGAATATCTGTACCCTGCTATTCCATACACTTTTCGCACTGTCTCGCAAACTGTGATGAATACCAACACGAACCACTCAATTTCAACTATAAAAGGATGTTTCTGAATAAGTCTGCTCACTACAGAATTGTTTTGGCAAAGATCATTCATTTCCTGAGTTCCATTTAGGTCACGTTTTGTTTCATTGAAGCAATTGTGTGCGAGAGCCATCCACACATAAAGGGTCAGTGCTACAACAAAAATGAAATTGAACAGCAGCCTACTTATATAATATTTACGTATCTTCTGCCATTTTAAATGAAGAAATGCTTCACAAAGTGGATGCTGTAGTACCTCTTTTTGTCCTTCGTCCACCAAAGTCTTCAAAAAAGATATTTCACCTCTCTTGCAGTGCTGAAGGAGAACTCTGAAGTCCAACTTCAATTCCACTTCTCTGTTAGTGGCTTCTGGATCATGTAATGAGATGGATGAATCAAGTTTCTGGTACAACATGCCAATAGAACCTGGTGTTTTGCGAATTATTATGCTCAGAGCAGTGGTGCCATTCTTACTTCTAGCAGTAATATCGGCTCCATGGTATATGAGTGTCTCTACACACTGTGCCAACTCATTGAGAGCAGCAACGTGGAGAGGTGTATACCCATACTTGTCTTGTGCATTCACATCAGCTCTCCAAGAAATCAAGACCTCTACAACTTCAAATGCAAGCATTGTTCTGCATACTGCTGCATGTAGAGGAGTCCGCTTATCAACATCCAGGGCATTCACATCACAACCTCCCACTTTCAATAAAGTCTCCACACAATCAACAGACTGAGCTTTAGCTGCCAAATGAAGAGGTGTTTGCCCACGGGCATTCCTTGCATCAGCCTCTGCCCCATACGACAGCAACATGCACACACACTCGTGATACCCACCTTCTGCAGCCAGATGCAGAGCTGTCGCATGTTTCTCCAATGTCTTCACATTTGGGTTAGCATTCGCAGTTTCCAAAAGAATTTTCATGCATCCAGGATGGCCCAGGTCAGCAGCAACATGGAGAGGTGAATACCCACCAGGACCCAAAGCATTGACCCCTCCACTTTCTGTCACAAGCAACTCAACACAGTCGATTGCATTTGCTTTCACAGCTGAATGCAGTGGGCTGCCGTAAACACTGCCTCCTGATCCCTTAGCACCAGGCATGCAGTCAGCTTTTGCTCCGTTTTCAAGTAACAGCTTCAACACTTTATGTGAGTTCCCAAACGCTGCACTGTGTAACGGAGAGTAACATTTTGGTGCAAGATTGACTGAAGCTCCATTTGAGATTAAAAATTTGCAGGTGTCGACACATCCAACAAAAGCACTCAAATGAAGAGCACTGAAACCTTCTATGGGCTCAGTGTAGTTCACATCTGCACCAATTCTCAACAAGCCTTCTAACAGATCTTCTCGTTTCAGAAATGCTGCCCACAACAAACATAAATTCTTTTCCATTGCTGTACATCCCTGGAGGACTTGCTCCACATTAACACCGGTCACCTCTCCTCGTTCCATCTTAAGCAACAGTTCTTCATGACCACAGTCAAATCTCATTTGGTCGAAAATATTTTGGCGAATGTAGTCGGCGCAAATTTTCATACTGACCTCTGGAACAGTGGAAATATCTTCCAGGCTCTCAAAAAACACTATGTCATCCACCGGCGGCGAGCGGCCGTGCTTAACACAGTGGTAGTCGTGAATTGTTTCATCCCCTCTTGATATCATTGAGTCCTGGAAGCCTTGGTCTATCTTGAGAGTTTTCCACCGAGTCCTGAGAGATGCTGATGCAGTCTTGTACTTACTTCTCATGGTCAGTGGGATCTTATCCACATTCATACTAACAGCACGCTCCAGCTTCGCTTTTTTCTGATCAGCCATGTTGAGGTCTGTAATCTTAGGAGGCGTGTCCATCACGGTTCACTGAACATCAGCCATTCATCGTCGGAACACTGGTTCCTGAAGAAAAAAAAATAATTAATGTAAAATGTAGTTACTTACTATGTCTACATAATGTTCAAAAATTGTGGGAGGAAGGATACACACATGCCAGTTCACTTTCTAAGATACAACATAATTCACAAAGAAATTTTCACTTAATTGCTTGCTATAAATGTTTGGTGTTGAAGTTTAATTGTATACATTGTCACATAACCTTAACATCAACAAATAGTAATAGTTCAGGCTTATTTTTCAAGAAACGTGTAACAACTTTTCTCTCTCACATTCTCTAGCTCTCCTGTTAGCTGCTAGGAATACATGCTTCAATTTATATTACACAAAACAGAAAGTAGTGTCATCGTGGCTATATTAAACACATGCATGGTCAATTAAGTTGTGCATTGAAAAAGCAACACAAACCGAGCCACACACTTGGATGAAACCTGCCAAATATCTTTGTTGGGCAACTCTTACAAGCTACTATTACCGTGAATGATTCAGAATTGCAAGTGTTTTTTACTGAATAATAAAATAAAATAAAATAATATTTTTACAGACAATACATAAATATACCTTCTGATGAGTAAACGACCTTCCTTTTTGTAAAATTTTATTTTATGTGCTTATATTCTTGTAGCTGAGGAATGAACATGCGATGGTATTGACATTACCATTATGAGCACTGTCCACTCCACAGCCCTTGCGGAAGCAAGGATAGAGATTTTCATTAAAAATTATACTAAGTAGGGCTAGTCGAACCAACATATCTGCCACCACTAAGTCTATTTATTTATTCATCTCGGTGTGTTGAGCATTATTATAGGATCATTTAGACTGAAAAAAAAAAAAAAAAATGGGAAACTCCTACTTATAATTTTCTTTTGACATTTTTATTCCTGTAGCAATGGTTTCCTCTTCTCAATGCAGGGAACTGCTTTCGTCTGAACGGAATATCTTGAAAGGCGACTGAACATCACCACTTATATCCTCCGTTCCCCAGCCAGGGCTCTTGGGTAGGCATAGCCCTTAAGGCATTGGGGTTCCTTTTTATGCTGTTTTTGCGAGTTTGGTTTTTTTTAATCCTGAAAGGGTGCATGCATTGCAAAACTCTTACACAGAAATTTTGTAAATTGTACTATGTAGCCAAATTTTTTAAAGCATAAGCATATATAATTTTGGCTATTTCATTATTTATCATTTAATGTTTATTTAAATGGCGAAGTTAAGGCATTTAGCCTTCTCTTAAACTTAACCA
The DNA here is from genome assembly GCA_003012365.1 of Medauroidea extradentata. Taxonomy (NCBI): domain Eukaryota; kingdom Metazoa; phylum Arthropoda; class Insecta; order Phasmatodea; family Phasmatidae; genus Medauroidea; species Medauroidea extradentata. Next base: position 20,600 of record PNEQ01002344.1, on the reverse strand, counting down.
TTATCATTCAAATACAGAAATACAGAATACAATATCTTACAACATAAAAAAGTAAACACACAGTAATTAATAACATTGCATACAAAACATAATTTGTGTGTGGAAAACGAAAGCATATAAGATGCTATGA
>PNEQ01002344.1:0-20370 GCA_003012365.1 Medauroidea extradentata | reverse complement strand
AAAAATATATATATATATATATATATATATATATATATATATATATATATATATATATATATATATATATATATATATATATATATATCGAATAATATAGCTGTAATGAGTCTACTGTTATATAGAAAACATGAGCGAAAATGCAATTTACAAGGATAAATGGAATATAACGTGTACCTGTATTGGACTACACAAAATTAAAACTTAGGTAAATAATAAATTAAATATAAGTCAAAAGTTAGCAAAAAAAGCATACTTATGTTTTGATAAAATTAGGCTACTTAGTACATACAATTTCCAACAACTCTATGTAACGGTTTTGCAATATCTGCTCCCTTTCGAATTTTCAAATAAAACTCACTAAAATAGCATAAACAGGGACCCGTCGCCTTAAGTTATGTCTGTTGTGACAGGTGACATCTAGTTCATGAATTTAAGGTTGGTCTTTGGCACCTAGCAAAGCAGCACCGCATTAACATAACTTAAGCCATGCCACAACTACACTGCAGAAATATAGATAAGTGTACCTGACGAAGATATATTTGTTGATTTCTGAAGTAAATTTATTTTTAAATTACCAGACTGTACAGGCAAATTCACGTGCATGCTAGTGAAAATTATTGGACGACATGCACACAAATATACGTGTACTTCCTAAACAAAATAGAATGATGTAAATGCAATAATACACCATGATAAGAATGCACAATTTACTGGCTTTTGGAGGGAAACACAGAATGACTAAAAGGTAGTGATCCTAGATAAGAGTTTTTACCAACTTTGTGAGAGTGATGTATTACTTCAGATAATCTCTTGGGCTGGAATAAAATGTACGAAATTTTGGTGCCAGAAATAGGCGTATGTAATCAGATATGAAATCTCCTAGCAACACATGTGCTCGAAATGGTCAATGAATATTCACTAATTCAGTTTTAGAATATAGACTGCCAAAATGTCTTATGTTAACACATATGTATAGTGTCAATTTAAACCTTGTGCTCATATACACATATAGGCTGTCAAGGGCAAAGTAAGAACTCGTAAAGGCCCTGCGAAATTATTTCCCTTGGTTTGTGAGCTGGTACGATAACAAATGTGGGTATTCGTCTTGCCTACAGCGAGCTAGGGCTAGGAATATTTTGCGAGTTCAACGACCAACATGCTAGAATCAATTATCCTGTGTCTACCGAAGCCCTACCATTTGTCCAGTACCTGCTACTCATTCAGGCAGCAGACAATGAACAAATATACGGGACATTGGATTCTTCATTCTAGCATGCAGATCATTGAACTCGTGAATTTTCCCTAGACCTAACGATGACACACAACTTGATTCTATGCCAGGAACTGGGAGAGGAATCGGCCATGGACTTTGTTAAGGAACCATCTTATCATTCGCCTGAAGCAATGAAATGGGACTGATCCCTCTCAGATAGGATTTACGGCTTTTAATATAAATCGGTGAATAGAGTGCTTGTTTTATTTTTTTTCACGTTGCCAAGGTATAGTTTATTATTTCATTAACTTTTGGAATCCATGCGGCATTGTTTCCGTTACTTTTGTGACCTTTGTAGTCGCTCCCGTAAATAAAGTAATTTTTCCTTGTCAGTTGTTTCCCATTGCAAAAGAATGGATGTATTATAGTTCCAACAATTTTAGAAAATCGATTAAGTTTCTATATATATATATATGTCCTTTCGTGACAAAAATTTTGGTACATCGACTGTAACAGACGTTATCGAGAAGAAATGGATGAAAAATTCTAGGTGGTACGAATAAATACCCCTTAACCACGAAAACTCGAAATCAGGACCGGTTAGCTAGCGAACATCTGAACACAAGTTCAATCGCGATCTACCGCAATTTTCATCACCATTATTTTATTATTTATTTGTACTAGATATTTTTTTCTTATTTTAGACACAAAATGTGACTAAATTTGGCTCTTATGATTTTTTTTTATCTCGCATAGTTTTCTCGTAATGGCTTGTTAAAGTCATATTTTGCATGTTTCCGTTTTAACGACTACACTAAAACCAACTGATATACCAAACTCAAAAAAATCACAGTGGATAAAGACATTGCGGGCTACAATGACATGCTCATAAAATTAAAGAATAAGAATTATTTGTATTTAAAAAAAAATATTGAATTTTTAAAATTTTGATTTTTAGCTTAGATAAAAAAATTTCATAAGAGCCAAATTTCGTCACATTTTATGTCTAAAATAAGAAAAAACAATACCTGGTACAAATAAAAAATAAAAAAATGGCGATGAAAATTGTGGTAGACCGCGCCCTTAAACACCGTCCACACATTAGGGGCCGCGGTGGCCAAATGGTCAGACCATTCGCCTCCCACCAGGGCTATGTGGGTTCGATTCCTGACGTGGTCCGGATTTTCACATGTGGGAATCATGCCTGGCGATGCAGTCGGTCCGCGGGTTTTCTCGGGGGTCTCCCGTATTCCCATCCCTTCATTCCGGCGCTGCTCCATACTCACCTCATGTCACCCCCAATCAGCGCTAAAGACCTAGATGTTAAGCGCTGACCAAAATCTCTCCATCACTTACCGTCCACACATGCTGACAATAGGATTTGTGAAATACAATAGCATACAGTCACTCGTAATAGCTGAATAACCACGCAAATTATAACTAGCCGCATTAAGATTTCCCAAAAATATGTTTGTACCACTTTATTTCATTGCATTATGTGTACATCTGAAGCAACTAGCGTCTACCCGCAGTTACCTTTGTTCTGATTGCCACAGTCAAACGAAATACGACTCTGCACGAATACTGTCGGCCAATAACCAGATGTGCACGTAAGGCATTGAATCACTTTTTCGTGAAAACTTCCAGTCGCAAATTATAAACAATTGTTAAGTTTATTCAAGTAGGGACAGTGAAGAAACACTTCTTTACGACGATCTACAGTGGACTGTGTTTGCTTCATGTCCTTAGGGAAAGGAAAAAAAATTCGCAAGTCCAATATCCTGCACGTTAGAATCTACTGCCGTGCCTTGACTACTTGCCCGTTAGCGACTACACACTGGAACATCATACAATGGATAAATATACGGGGCTTGAGTACGTCTACGACAAATTTATCTAAAATGTAGGTCATTGATTGAGGGAGCGAATGGATTTAGATGAAAATAGTTTTGCAACAATTTGTTTCAACGACTTATGAGCATATATGCAGTTCTGCTATATGCTCAGTGATGGGAAGTTTTTAACTCTCAATATTTCCACTGGTTTAGGAGATAAGTGGGACTAATTAAAAACATGTTTTATTTTTTTAAGAGCTTTCAAGGACATATGTCGAAAAATTCTAAAAATTAATTTTAGATATTTAATTAAGCATCATTTTAAATTAAAAAGCACCTCATTATCTGAAATGGTTTAGGAGAAATTACGGATTAATGAAAAACACATTTTACGGCTTTTGAACCCCTTAATTTTCGAATTTCGCAAAATGGAAAAATTCACAAATATGCATTTGTTTGGGCAGTATAAGTTAAAAACATTATGATAGCTTTCCCCAGTTAGTGAGATATCAGGGATTCTTTGAAAACTCATTTCACCCCTTTTCGCCTCCTTGAATATCGAATTTCGAAAAATCCATTTTTAGAGGATGCCTACGGGGCAAGGGGAAGCTTCCCTCAAAATTTCATGGTTCTTGGTCCAGCGGTTTGGGCTGTGCGTTGATGAGTGAGTGCGTCAGTCAAGACACTTCATTTTATATATTAAGATTGTTTGTTGTGAACGTTCGTAACGAACAAACATAAACCACGTACTGGACTCTGGACTCTAATAACTTGACATGCTTTGTGGAAGCAAGTGTTTTTACTTCTACAGCTCCGACATGTGCCGATGTTTGCCGCCGTTGCGACACGGACGCAGACAGCCTCGGAGATAATGCGCAAACCAGTTTTCCTTTCTTCCCAAGTCCGGGCTTGGGAACAACCTTAGAAGCGGCGTAGGAGACACTTGCACAAGACCGCCAGTCCTCCGGTACGAGCGGATACCACACATCTGGGAGGCTACACACGCCAGGATTGTCAAATTACACGTGTCTTCCTTGCTTTCAACAAGTGAAGTTTTTTCTAAACCAGTTAACTGCTTTGTACTGGCTAGTAATGGTTCTCTCCCCTCGTCGTTTTCAACAATGCAGGGTAAATGAAGAATATTTGTTTAAATTAATCACTCAGTACGGCGCCCGCCTACTGGCCGTGTGTTTGTGCGAGTGAGGCATGGCCCCACAGGCTAAGGGCCTGTATTATGACCTCTAGTTAAATGTTTCAACTCTCGGTCAGAGTAAAAAAGTGTATTATATCTCGTAGATAATTCTAACTAGAACTCTTAGCTACTAGTCAAGTTAACTGCCGCTTGATGTGATAGCTACACACTTATCCATTAGTTAAGCTTCAGAAACGGCGACCCTGTATTGTTTTCGTCGTGATTGTTTAGCAGTTTTGAGGTTATGGTTTCCGTATTGTGAAATATAGACATAGATCAAGACATGTTTGAGAGCGATACAGATGTTGAATACTTAGAAAATATATTGATTAATATACGTAATTTATTTGTGAATGTCGTGTACATTATGTATGGCAGTTAAGCCTATTGTTTAATAGGTTACTACACATGTGGCTTTTGTCGTTCAGGGAGTCGTAGGCCAAATTGCCAGTTATAAATAATTCAGACTTATGTGCAAATGTGCAAGGCAATTGTAGAACTATGCATGGTCACAGATTGAACATGGCCTAGGCGATTTGCAAGTTCAATGTTCACTGAGGTAGGTTAGGTATGGTATGTGTAGACAACAAACAAATTATGTCAGGTAAGAAACAGTGCATTAAAAGTCTCACGAAATACTTTAAACAAAATGTTTAACCCTCCCCATCTTACAAAAATAAAGATAAACTTAAAAGATTCACTCTTACATCAAATGTAATGTGGAGTCAAAACGAGTCGGCAGAAGATGTGATATTAATAAATACCCTCTCCAAACAAGGAAATTAGTGGGAATATTTATTTCACAATGTTCTATACATACTGAAACAGGTATTTTTTTCGCTATTTATTTACGTCAACACTAGAATAAAATATGTTTAGCACATACATTAACAGTGGTAAAAGTAAACATTACATGTGACATCAATAATAGTCAACCTTGCAATATAACATAATACAATAGTCCTAGTAAATGGTGCTTTTTATTGCCAACTCCCGAAATACCAAACCAGAACCTTCGTATAGTTATCTCAGAGATAACTGAAATATGGAAACTTTCATAATACAGGCGGACTGATTTAACTATTAGTTAGCTTAACTAGAAGACAGCTATTCCACGCATTTAACTAGAGGTCGTAATACAGACGTGAAATGACGTGCAAGTTCATTTGATACGGGCGAATTTCACACAGCTTATTGATGCCAGTCCCGTGTATGTTCGGCTTCTGCACGTTACGTCAGGTTTCCTATTGGCCTGACTGCCGGCTAGCAGGGCAGCCGCCTTGCGTTGATTGGCTGTACGCGTTCAGTCATGTAGCTGACCAGCGAAGCCATTTTGTTGGCGTGTGTGCCTGAGTTTGCCATCTTACCTGCTAATTCGCTTCTGTATACGTAAATATTCTGTGACGGCGCCAAGGGCGATGTTGACCGGCTCATCTGGTGCGGTATCACCTCTACCGCAAGACACTGTTAAGGGCGTGCAGTGGTATCGTAGATCACTCACCTGACTTGACACTTTCAGTGGTGACAACATATTCTTACTGGTGTAAAGTTTTAAGCTAAGTCCATTGCATGCTTCTACGGTAGTTCCACACTAATCCCGTGAGTAGTTTTCAGATATAACATGCTGGAAAAGCTGTTTTTAGCAATTTTGAAGGGCCCCGAAATGATTTTCCTAATCTACGTGATGATATGAAACTACCTATCCGACATCGTTTGAAGTGAATTTTCTTTTCGTGTATTGGCAGGATGGACTAGTGTCGAATACTTTCGTAAAAAAAAAAGTATTTACGAACACACTGCAACACTTTTTAAGTGGAAGGGGGTAGCCTTAATGGAAAAATTCTAAAATTTGTGTATAAAAACAATTTAATTTATTTTTAATAAGATTCAACCACTTGTTTCCGTGACTACAGCTCCTGGCCGACAGGCCAAGGGTCCTGGGTTGGATTACCGACCGGGGAGGAATCTTTACAGTTACAGACTGTTCACGGTAAAGTGAGCACTGCTGAAATATTTCTTTCAGCCACTTTGCAATCATCGTTAATGTTTTTGACCTGAAAACTTTCCTGGAACAAAAAAAAATTATGTGTAAAAATTCCCCCCCCCCCCCCAGTCTCAAGACTTAACATATTCTGCCCAAGTAAAATACAGTTTTCGGATATTAAAAGTGTTGGCAAGTGCTCAGTTTCAAGTGAACAGACTATACCAACCCGTGTTCAGGACCGGGTGTAGTATTGTCCCCTCGTCCACATCCTGCAGAAAACAATGGCGAACCACCGTAGATCATCCTCGCCTAGTCGCGCCTTAATGAGGCTGAAAACTCATCATCAAGTTACGATTATACTACGACATTATTACACACCTTGCTAAGTGTTAGTTACCAGTTTTGGCAACGGAGCCCAGTTGTAGGTTGGATATTCGTTCGTCCGCGACACAGTTTCGTTCACGCCACCGTGCCCCGCTGGCGTGACTTCAAGAGGGCGTGGTACATAATTCAACGTTTAAAGCATTAATCTATAGCTGTAAGCTTCTTGAAGCCAATTTGCGAAAATTAAACAATAGCAATCTTAGAAAATAGTTTTAGCCAACGTTTTAAACAAAATTGTTTCCAGTGCTGTGAACTTCTGAAGCACAATCTCTGGCGCCGGATTAACTGCGGTACAAGAGATCACGCATAGCGACGAATTAGTAGAGACATGCAAAATTCGCGTCATCATTTGGTAGCAGACTAAACTTCACCTTCATATACATAATAGAGCATAATCTGCGATTCGATTGGACATGTACTTTCATGTGTTGTCATTTACGTGTATTACGTGTTTACAGAGATTGGTGTAAGCATTCACCGTGGCAAGCCGCGACAATATCAGCCAGCGGGAGACATCGAACGTGCCTATAGTCACTTGGAGTCTAGTCAACTGTCAGAAGATAACGCGAATTTTGCATGTCTCTACGAATTAGTAATTCTGGACAAATATTTACTCATAAAGTTGACAAACGCCATTATCTAGGATTGTCATTGAGTATTTTATCCATATTGGCTTCGAAAAAAGCATAGGAATAAGTTTTCAGCGTTTATTTATCTACCACGCACTCTTAAGCCGTATCCAAAATAATAATTTGAGTAAGCAGTGTTTTCGTATTGTTCTTTTGAAATGCCGTTGAGTTTTCGTATTAAAGACTCTCGTTATACGTTAAAAAATTAAATACTGAATTAACGAATACTTACATTTGATTTAATTTAAACTACACATTGTCATTTAGTAAACGCAAAAAATCGTTTGGAGAAAGGCTGGAAAGTAGCGGAGTGTGTTAAGGCCCAGTGTCCCTATTTATGCTATTTAAGGAAGTTCTATTTTTTTAAATTCTGAAAGGGAGCAAATATTAGAAAACCGTTTCATAGAAATGTTGGAAATAGCTTGCACTATATAGTCTATTTTTTTCGAAACATAATTGTATATAATTCTGGAAAATTACTGACTTAATTAACTTTTATTTGAGTCGATAATGAGCCAAAATTATAGAAACATGTTTTGAAAAAATCAGGCTACATAGTTTTAGAATATTTTACTTTGATGTCTGAAATTTAGTAGGCCTGTGTTGCAAAATTGTTAATGTGTCTTGTTTTGTTTTAGTAACTGGATGGTATTTTTTCTTGGTCTATGGAATAAATAAAGTATGGCAGATATGTCAGTGTTTTGTGAATTATGTTGTTTTAATGAAAAATACTTAATCATTCTAACACATAGTACAAACAATTTGCAACATTTATATGTACTGTTTTCCCGATATATGCTCCATTTTAGAATTTAAAAAATTAAACTCAGGAAACAGCATATGATTAGGAAACAGTAGCCTTAATTTCCAGAAAACCAACTTTGTTCGGTCACTGCCGCTGCCGGAATATGCCAGGGAAGACACATGCGAGTCTACTTGTTGGAGGGAGGGAGGAGTTGATTGACAGGAAGAATGTTTTATCTTTTTGGGCGGCCAGACGTGTTCGACCTTCAAGCAAGCAGCAGAGGTCCCCGAACCTCACGTTACCGCCCACACACAGCAGTTCAATGTCAGGGCTAAGACTCGTTGTTTATTTCTGCTGTGAGACTGGAAGACACCCTTCTGCCACCCTTCTCTCTCTTTTTTTTTTTTTCAATTCCCCTAAATATTGAAATTAACTGAATTTATATTGTTTGATCTCTTTTCTCTGTCATTAAGAGGGCGTGGTACACAATTCAACGCTAAAAGCATCGATCTATAACTGTAAGTTTCTTGAAGCCAGTTTGCGAAAATTATCCAATATCAATCCTAGGAAATAGTTTTAACCAACGTTTTAAACAAAATTGTTTCCAGTGTTACGAACTTCTGAGGCACAATCTCTGACGCCGGAGCCTCGTGCATTTAACTGCGGCGCAAGAGATCGTAATTTTCAATACATAGTTATACATAAAGTTGGCAAATACAACTATCTAGGATTGTGTACTATGCATACTCAAGCCCCGTCTATTCGTTCATTGTCTGCTGTTCCACTGAGTAGCAGCTACAAGAAATTACGGAAAAGTAGGCTACTGGCAAAAAATTATCCAGAAATCTTCGTAAAGTAACGGACACTCAGTTTTTCTTGATAACGGAACCCTCCGTAAAATAACGGACAATCCGTTTTCCGCAAAAAAAATTAAATTTATGTAATCTACTAGCACTCCATTTTCGAGAAATACTACATTATCTTATTAGCTATGTGTTATCGAGATTCTGACGCACTATTTAGTGACCTGAAAAATTTTTCGGAATTGCTGGGATTCGAACCCACGACCTTATTATTGCCAGGTAGAAGCTCTAACCATTGAAGCACAGTGACAATTTATGAATAAATGAGTTCCATGCAGTGGTAAGATATCAACTTTCAGAGACAACTTTTGTATTTGACATGCAGGATTCATAGTGATTATTATTACCACCTAAAAGAAACACTGTAAAATACGCTTTAAAATTGTAGAAACATATTTTCATGAATTTATGGAAAGTTACGGTCAAACATCCGTAAACTGGCAATACGGACAAACTTCGTAAACAAAATATTACGGCAGCCACTTCCGTAAAATTACAGTACTTTTCTGTAAATATTTCCGTGAATTTACGGAAATTTTTAACAGTGTAGTTGACTAATAGTCGAGTCTTGAGTGTGCACAGTACAATAGATTCTAGCCTGCAGGTCATTGAATTCGCGAAATTTTCCAGTCCCTAGCTATATAACATTACAATCAACAGGAAAAAAAAATTAACTTATGGCTTTTTGTTTAACTAGGATTACGCTCTGTCCGCATACTTACAACGTTTTTGCAGACCATTTTATATAAATAATTGATTTAGTATCCATCTTAGGGTAATTAATTCCAGAATTTAGTGGCTGTAACTGCAAACGATGAAGGAGAAAAAAGGAAGTTCTTGATCATTAGAAGAACGAGTGATAAACATCGACACAAAAGTTATTGAGACATTAATGTTAGAAAAAGATTTTTTTTAAAGTAAACAGATCTTGTGCAAATCCCGTAGTTTTTTCACATCAAGCCATATGACAATTATTTACGTCGCTGTTGAGCGACGAGATGCTTATCCATTAAACTGAACATAAGACGTAAACAATTTTTTTAGATATATTGGTCGATGAGTTAGATCTTCAAGCAAGTCACTGAAAACTGTGCCAACACAATCAAATTGAGAAATAATTAACTGACAGAATTATATATATACATATATTTCAATTATATTTACTTACATATTATTCACTTGGTTTAACGTGTCCTCGAACAGCACATGACCTTGATAGTGGCACAGGGATAGAAAGGGGGAAGGAGTGGGGCGTCATGTCAGGTTTTTTTTTGGGAGGGGATTTTTTTTTCAGCGACAGTGACCTTGTTGCATCATTTTTATTAATTAAGCATGTATAAATTAGAAGTTTTAATAATAAAACTTCAATTTTATGTGCTTACGTTAGCATTATTTAAATAACAAAATACAAAAAATATGTTTTATATACTTAAAATTCTAAATCCAGGGGAGGTGGGTATTTGCCCCCTGCCTCCCCTAAATGACGCCCCAGGAATGGGCCATGGCCTGTTGGAGGAACAATCCCAGCATTCGCCTGGAGCGACTACGGGAAACCACGGAGAACAGAAATCAAGATGGTCGCAGTCGGGTCTCTAACACGGGTCCTCCCGAATGAGAGGCCCCACCACGCACTGTTAAGGTTCTAATTTATTTCGAAGCGAAGACATTTTTAAACCTACGTAACGAAGTCGTAATTTGATTTGTTTGTCTGCAAATGTAGATTTACGTGTTCACGCCATGCTAAAGTTATCTTTAAAAAATATCAACTACATACAAATGAGATTTCCAAAATTACAGTCGCTGAGGAAGGTAATTATTATAAAGAGAAAACAATGAGGGCCCTCAAATTTCATTCATTTTTATTGCTAGTACAAATACAGCACTACAAGGACAACATTTATAATTTTGCAGGGAACTGGGATTCCAAGAATTTTCTTTGTAAAAGTCCAAATTTTTTTTTAGACTAATCAATAGTCAGTAGGTATATTTTTCATTGTTGTTGGTTTACTTACGGCCCGTTCATCAAGAATTGACAGATTCCACAGAATATTTAGGAATACATAAGTGAAATAGCCGGTAGGACAGCGAACTCAGTCACACACGCCAGCAAAATGGCTTCCAAGCCTACCGCCAATCAGCGAAGATGGCTGTCCTGCTAGCAGACAGCCAGGCCAATAGGAAACTTGCCGTAACAGGCAGAGGGGCCAAATAGAGACGGGGATGGAATCAACATCCTCGGGCAGCCAATACGCGGCGAAGTTTGCCCGTATCAAACGAACCGCCACGTCATTTCACGTCTGTATTACTATCTATTCTGTGCTACAGCCCTGCCTGACAACGCCGCCAGTGAATGCACAGCCACACTGTCAAAAAACTTCCCGAACAGTAATGGAAGTTTTCCAACTATACACTCAGGTGAGGTAAGATGAGAGGGTTTTATGGCTCTTTTAATAACGAGGTCTTAATAAGAGCCAACGAGGGTGAAGTGACATCAAGGGACAACACAACAGCCGTGTCCGAGCTATGATTCTAACCCAGGACCTTTGGAACCTAGGTCCTACGCCTGACTACGCTACGAAGGTCGGTCAGTCATACATAGTTCGACGCTTCTACTGTATTTAGGTACCCGGAAATTTTGCGAATTTAACTGAGGAAAAGTTAGATTTCGAACACTTACGCGCAAATTACTTTTGTGATCAGTAGAGCCACGACCACGATTTTATTACGGAAATATTTGTGCAACATTTGGTTACGTGCACATCTGCAGCTCTGCTACATCGCCTGTAATTGGATGATTTTACTCTCGCTTGCCTTGGCAAACGTACAGATATACTACAAACTTATTATGATTGGTGCAGTCAAATGAGATACTTGACTGAACAACGACACGCTGCCAATAACAATGAAGCAAGGCTGCCGATGTGCTCGTGAGACACTGAAACAAAAGTGCGGCAATAATCTTTTCGCGACAAAATCGTGGCCCTTTTGCGAATATATAACTGTTTATGAAACTCTACCTTGAGGGTCGTGAACCAATATAAAACCTACTTAAAACCTTCAGTGACTCTCGCGGTAAATTGTTAAACGTTTGTGCAACTGGCCACTCACTGGAGCAGCAGCTAAAGTAACTGAAGACAGAATTGTATATACAGGCCTATGGAGTCTAGCCAACTGGTTTTTCAACCCGCTGAATTTCCGTGTCTTTGTAAATGCAGAAACTGTTGAACATTGTTACTATACTAGTCTCGCAATATCAGTATACATCTGAATGTTCCCAAAACAATGTACAGCGTGTTAATGAAAGTATGTAACAAACATTTTGAGATGATTCCTGATAAAAAAAAAAATAAGATGAAGTTACACAAAACAAATTTATCGTTGGCGCACAATTTAAGGGTGAAATTCGCGTTAGAAAATTGAATTTGACAACTGAATTTTAACAGATCCTAAAGTATCGAAAATGACTGAATGGATTTATGGGTGTGGTTTATTGGTAACAAGATCTGCATTCGGTGTAGATCAGGAGTCGAATATGTATCACCTTCATTACATTATGGGGTTGATCACGCCGTTCATTTAAATCTCCTGTGTATCGCGTGTTGCCTACCAGTCAATATTAACATTTTCAATTTTATCGAAAACGATTGACGAGGGTGTTGCGACAACGCAATTTTTTTTTGTTCATTGGGGATTTACGCAACAAACCGTGGCATTTAATATACATAAAATGCAGTGACAACTAACTAAACGGTGAGACCAACCACATAATGTAATGAAGGTGACATGTATTCGACTCCTTACTTACACAGGTTGCAGATTTGTTACTAATAAACCACAACCAAAAATTCATTCATTCATTTACATTACTTTAGGATCTGTTAACAAAATTCAGTTAATTAATTAAGCTGTCCAACGCGAATTTGACCCTTAAAACGTGCGCCAATGAAATATTTGTATTGTACAACATTCTATTTTTTTTTTTACCAGGAATCAACTCACAAAGTTTGTTAACATACTTTCATTAACGTAGTGTATAGAGATGCCGTGACTGATGTAAGGGAAAACATTTTACCCCACCTTCTTTGTACTCTCTTACATCGGTGGAGTGTTTTACACAGGTGATTACAGTGCACCGTACAGGAGTAGATGATTCCAGTCTCCGTGAGCAGGTGAAGCACTTGGTGGAAACTTACCAGCATGAACTCTGCTGTCAACCAGAACAAGAGCTCTTGTCGCGCTCAAGAAGAAGTTGCTCATATTCGTGAGTCAACAAACACACAGCACGAGACTTGAATGTGTTAGGAGAACCTTGAATAAGTAAAAACACAAACAACTCCACCGAAACAGCAATTGTCTTGCTCTTCATTAGCAGTCTGTCGTCTCGTCTCAAAGCCACGATGGAAATTTTCTTGGAGGGTTCTATGGACGTGGGAGGTTTAGCATGAATATAATATGTGGAGGGTACCCCAGGAACAGGGTATAACTAGGAGTACATAGGACTTTCTCCGTCCGCTAAGGGATTACTACAGCCAGTGAGTGAGTGATTTTGGTCTTCAGCGCCGGTGAGGATGACATGAGGTGAGTGTGGAGCGGCGCCGGAATGAAGGGGCGGGGGAAATGGGAGATCCTCGAGAAAACCCGCCGACCAACGGCATCGTCCGGCACGATTCCCACATGCGAATGAATAGAATATCCGGGGACCGACCCCGTCGGGAATCGAACCCGGATCGCCTTGGTGGGAGGCAAGGGGTCTGAACCCCTCGACTACCGCGACCACAGCCAGTGATTTTTGGCGGAAAGAACTCTGCACCGCACGGGAAAAAGTATTTTGCGACCGCTACAAAATATTTTGTGGGTATTAACCCTGCAACATTTATTTTGTGGTCACCACACAAATATTTTGTTGTATCCACTACAATTTTGTGGCCATTACAAAGTTATTCTGTGGTTGCTACAAAATAGGAAGACTTCCTATAAAACTTTTCTTTCAGGGCACTTTCTTTCAATGTCCCACGCGCACATCCGCAGCTGTGCTTCATGGTCGGTGATCGGATGTTCTTGTTCTACCGGCAAATTACAGATGTGTGGTGTCATAGTAACCTTGCTCTCATTGGCACAGTCAAGTAAGCGACGCCTTTGCACAAAGACTCTCAGCCAATCACCACGAAGCACAGCTGCAGATGTGCACGCCGCGAGGCATCGAAACAAAGAGATGCATAATTATTTTCGCCAAAAAGCACTGGCTATATGGGTGACACGAAGTGAAGCATCAAAACGGAGCAACGACGAGTGAGTGAGAGACTTTTGGTCAGCACTTCATATCGAGGTCTTCAGCGCTGGTGAAGAGTGGCATGAAGTGAGTATGGAGCAGCGTCGGAATGAAAGGGAGATCCCCGAGAAAACCCGCCAACCAACGGCATCGTCCAGCACGATTCCCACATGCGAAAATCCGGGGACCGACCGTGCCGGGAATAGAGCCCAGATCGCCTTAATGGGAGGCGAATGGCCAGACCATTCGGCCACCGCGGACACCAACAGCGACGAAATTCGAAGAGCAGAAGAAATGGGATAGCCACTATGAAATCTGCCGACCAAAGCCAAAGACTGCCACGTTTTCTAGACGCGTACAAATATGAATAGATCTCACTAGACAGCAGCGACCCAATTAGCCAGTTGAAATATAGCCACTACATGTTCAATACACTCTACACTATCTTTACCACGAAACAAATTTTCTTGCAAGAAATACAATTGTTACTTAAAAACGAATCACTTCAGAGTAGCTTTATCGCAAAGGAAATGTTTTGATTTCAGTATACAATAATAGCGAAGTAAGTTGCAGTTTTTAAACAAAAATTATTATCTTTGCTACAAACCAAAGAAAATTTGTTTTGTAAGAAAAACTAAACAGACTAATTCTGAAGATTAGCATTTAAAATTTTTTTTTCCTGTAAAGTACGGTGTATGTTATTACTACAGACAGGAAAAATTCGCGGGTTCACTGGCACGTAGGCTTGCCTGCAATAATATATGTGAACTGCAGCAGACAGCAGATGTTCATTAGCTGCCTGCTCACTATGAAAGTGATATAGGTCTGTATTAGTTACAATTTAACTATTGGCCCATAGACTTCCAGGAGGTGTCAAATAAGTCAGAGGCCAATTGCGAGAGTAACACAAACTTACAGTTGTTAGAGTTCTAACTTGTGCCCAAATGAAAGCGCGAATTTTTCAGGTCTCTAATCAGCCGCACATATTTGTTAACTTTGACGGTGTAGGATGGCAGTGGTCAGGTGAAGTGTTGGTCGTTCTAGTAGACTGACTCATGGCATCAGCCGGGACCGGCCTCAATGTGACCCTATACGCCCCGGAAGTCAGGACCTGCTGGTAGGGCGTTCCTGCTATCTGTCGCTGCCGGCTCGCAACCTCACATGTCTGCATTCAGTGTCGCCAGGTCGAGGGACAAACTAGCGGTTTTATTTGTGATAAGAGATTGAGGGAAGCCGTAGGATTTTTTGTTCTTGCGACTTGCGTAATTGGTGGATATATTTGTATTGGTAGTTCGCGATAAACTGAACACCTTAGAGGCACACCTTGTTTTGGTAATTTTAAAATGTTGTTTATTTTGACTTCCGTGTACCGTACAGTTAACTTTTGAATACAGTAAACTCCCGATTATCCGTGCACCGATTAACCGATTTTTGGATTATCCGTGCGGCTTTCTGTATGTTTAACACTGAAAAACCAAAAAGAATTAAAAAAAAAATTTTTTTAGAACATAAGTGTGTCAACACTTATGCGCAAGAATGGATTAACGAAATTCAACATAATTTTTTCTTGCGTTTACCGTGCAACTCGGACATAGTTAAATTCATTTTGGCGAAAGGTTGTGAAATACGGTATTTGTAGGCAAAACCATAAGTCGTTATGGTATTTGAGTCTTTTCCCTACATTTTTGTGCTATTTTCGGGTTATCCGTGTTTCCCGTGGCACCAATGAACACGGATAATTGGGAATTTACTTTACTTAGGGTGCTAGGTTTATGTAAAAAAAGTAATAGGAGAACACAAATTATCTGAAAGTAAAAAAAAAGTAACTAGGCCGGACGTCTGTGTTGAATTGGTTTAGGCACTACATATAACATGTCTTGTGTTTCATACTGGGTCAACACAGTTAGTTAAGTACTTCTTACTGTAGTATTATCTGGATGTTGGTTTTTTTACTTTCTACGTCAAGTGATAAATGTGCGACATGAAAGCAGCAGGGCCGTCAACGCCAAAGAAGAAGAAATAAATTAAAGAACTGTGAAACGTGAAGAAAACGTACCTACATGATGTATGTGAAACAATTGCAAATATTAGAATGTGCCATCTATGCAACTTGTATATTTTGAAAACTTTATATTTACTAACAGTTACGACTTTAAAATGTCCACATTTAGGAATTAAATTTTTATGACACAACATTATTACATTTTCATGTATACAGTGATTATGTTTTTTTATTCAACATAATCATTTGGATGTAGGGATTGTTAAAGCTCGGTTTCAGTCGCCATATTGAATTTTATTATTTTTAGCTTTTTTTGGAATTCTATGAAGGAAAATGTCGTTGGCGAGCAGTAAGAAGGGATTTTTCGAAATTCGACCTCTAAGAGTGTCATTTGTCTCCGAAGAAACGTCGATAGAGCTCGAACCCGACGGCCTATTGCCGTGTTATTTTACTTTAACAGGACACTCATAAAAATGCATACTAGCCAATTTAAGGATTGTTCGAAATTCAACATTCAAGGGGGGTGAAAATACCTTAAATATGTTTCAAATTAACTATAGATATCTATCAAACCCTTCGGGATAGAGAGTTGGTATTCACTTCAAAATGTTGCTTACGTAAATACCAAGAAAGCAGTTTTAGAATTTTTTTAAATTCGACCCCTAAGCAGTAAAAAGAGGCAAAATGTGTATTTTATGAATCGTCTACATCACTGAAACACAATTGACTATTGTCGTGATTTTTACTTAAATTTTTACGTATACAAATGTCTATGACAGGACTCCAAGACGTTTCGAAATTATTTATCGAACCAATCGAGATATCGAAATGTTCTTTGCTTTAGATTGATGCTTTTGTAAATATCCTATATACCATTAAAATATATTTTCCGAATTCGGCTCCAAAGAGATTAAAAAAAGGGTAAAATATGTTTTCGATTCACAATCGATATACATCGATTCCTTAGATTTTTATATAGCGACGTGAGTTTTGTTTAAGATTGATGCTTACTCAAATACCTTAAATGTAATTTCACGAATTTTCGAAATTCCTCACCTAAGCGGGCTATTGTCGTGTTTTTCACGTCCAAGAGACACCTGTTTAATATTTATTCTACAACGTACTTCAGGGGTTTTTCAAAATTCACTCTCTCAGGAGGTGAAAAGACCTGTAATGTGTTTTAGATAAATCCTCGATATATATCGAACATGTCGAAATATACAGTTATTTTTTGTTTCAGGATGATGATTACAAAAAATAATCTCAATTTCGAAATTGGAACTCTCAGTACTGTGTTTGTAAATATATGATCGATTTTGATTCGACTGAACGGGCTACCGACGTGATTTACACTTCAATTGGATACTTATACAAATGTAACAGATGTGAATTTAAAATATTTCGAAATTCGACATCCAAAAGGGTGAGAAAGCGCAAAATTAGTTTTCCATCAACCAATTATATCTATCTAACCAGTACAGATATTGAGGTATTGTTCACGTCAGAGAGATGATTACATAAGTATTTAAAAATGATATGTAAGTTTCTTTTTTTACTTTATGAGATAACTTCACTATTAAGAATAAAACAAAGTTTGTCAACTTTCAAGGCAAAAGATCCGAAAAGCAAGTACGACCAGCGAGAAATAAATTATATAGGAGTTCACGCTACATAAACATATCGACACGTGGTGTTATACAACCTCTATGAGCCCAGGACATGAATATTTTATTTTTTTAAGTTAAATTTGTTTTAATGAATTATTTCGACGTTACGTGACGCAGTTGTTTGTAGCTCAGGTCTACATTCAATTCTGACACACAAAACCTGCAAAGCAGATCGAATTAGTGCAATTTGCATGTGGTCGTTTAAAAGGGGCAAAATGGATTATTGCAGCTCACTTTCCACTTACGACAACATCAGCTCACATATATTATCTCACTAATCTCAAGGCTGGGGCATCAAATGCGTTTCCGCGAAACCTTTTCCCACCAAAACTTTGTAATGGCATTAAACTTAAAGTGAATATTTTGAAAATGTGTAATAGACGGCACCGTCACCAATGGTTATGCACAGGGTAAAACAGACATTTTTCATTCGATTAACTTCTTACATTTAAGAGTCTATAACTACCCCACAACGTCAACTTTGCAGTGATATAAAAAAGACCCAGGTGAAATCGCTGTTAGTGGCAGGGGCAAACTTAAGACTGCTTTTTGCGTGGACAGCTATACCTGCTGCAGAATTAGCTCAACAAGTAGCTTTGTCATTCTAACACTTGAAGACTGAAGTACCAATCTGATGTACAAAGACGTTTCTTTTTTCAATTAAAGTAAATATTATCAGTTATGAATAATACTCGCGAGCAAAGCCGCGGAGGAATGCTAGTTATACATAAAAGTAGACGACAAAAGCACGCTTCTTTATTTCTAGGTCGTACATGTATGTATGTATATATACATATATATATGTATGTGTGTGTGTGTGTGATTTAACAGCCTATTTACAAAAAAAATTGTTTCGTGTAATAAATATTTAGAACACTTAGAAACAGAAAAATTTTACATTTTGGCGCGACATCTGATGTTGGAAATTAGGTTTATTTATTGCCTTAAATATGCATTAAAACAAATAAAAGAAATGCAGTTAGTGTTAAAAACAAACCCACCATTACATTTTTTACACACCTATGCAGCTGTACAGACATTTTTCATTAAAACACGTGTTTGTTCTAAATAAGATAATGAGAATTATTTTCTTCTAATTTTGTAGTACGAATACAAAATTTTTTTTAAAATAAATACATAAAAATATTTGGAAGTAGTTGGGAATGAACCTAAGAAAAAATAAATAGGATAAACTGATAATGTGTATTGTGATACACATTATTATTGAGATAAACCACTTTGCGGGCTTCACAATATTAAGAGGGCTCTGTACGCATAGTTCACTAGGCTACCAACAGAGAGCAGACATGTGTAGTTTCAGCAGGAACTGAGCAATATTACAATTACAATGTTTAACATATTTGCGTGTTACTGAAGTTCGAAGTCTTAATAGCACGGAGTAAGGTAGTTTTACCCTTCCTACCTACCATTAGGTACACAGGCGGCCATCTCACCAACTACACCACCACGCCACAACAATTTAAGCACTCGTCAGAACTGTATATTGAAGACAAAAACTAACATTCAGCGAATGCTTCGCTGTGCAAAATAGTCTCATTTTGAAAAGAAAGTTTCGATCTGATTAATTAATCATGTTTTAAAATGATTTATGATAAGATAATGATCTGCCCGTACAAATATATACATACACACATATAACAGCGAAAGTAGAAATATTGAGCTACTTCAAGATATATAAAATAAAAAGTTTGGTATTTAATAAAATATGTAATGTGTTGAAGTTACTGTCAAAATTGTTACCAGTTTTTTTTTTTTTAATCCTGGTATAACTAATGACAAAATGATTTATTATTGGCTGTAATAGTTTTAATACGTGCACGAGATGGTTTCCCGAAATCGCCCCAGGCGAATGTTATGATGGTTACTTAACAAAGACCATGGCCGAATCCTCTCCCAGTTCGTGTCATTGTATCAAGTTGTATGTTACCTTCTGTAATGACCTCGCTATCGACGAGACGTTAAGTCCACCTACCTTACTTGTACGAGGTTCAACTTAGCTCACTCTTACAGGCAAAAATCAACTAATTTTTCTTATTCGCGGGAAACGAGGACTTTTATTATATTTTTTTTTAATGCAAGAAAGTTGGTATGCATTTAATACGAATACAAAATTATGAAATTTATTTTCCTAGCACCCTTGACTGAGGCGGAGTAGAGGGACGAGTGGGGAAAACAATTTATGAACACGAATACACGGCTTTGTCAAGGTCGGATTCTTGTCTGTCATCAAGACTTAGGTTCTCACAAAAAAAATTCTAGTCATTACAGTGCTCGATGCTAGCAGATGTCAGCGTCGTCACATTTTCCGCCTCCCACTCTTGGCGTCATTACTCAGCATTGGTACTGTTTACCGCTTCGACTTGTACAACGTATGTTATTTCAGTCGTACAGTATCAAAGCCGGCTTCGACTTGTACAACGTATGTTATTTCAGTCGTACAGTATCAAAGCCGGCTTCGACTTGTACAACGTATGTTATTTCAGTCGTACTGTATCAAAGCCGGCTTCGACTTGTACAACGTATGTTATTTCAGTCGTACAGTATCAAAGCCGGCTTCGACTTG
>PNEQ01002343.1:0-12860 GCA_003012365.1 Medauroidea extradentata | reverse complement strand
TTTTATGGATATCAAGATATTAAACAATACAAAAACCCTTGAAAATGTAAATTTTGGTACACGGTACCGGCCATTTTGTTCTGTAAAATCAAAATGAGGGCAGATAAAAATCAATAACTTTGGGTTTGAACTGTTGAAATATGTACATTATGTGTGACAAAATTTCAAATTTTTTCAAAATGGGTTAGCAACCACCCTTGGGTGATTTTCTATGGAATGACCCCTATGTAAAATAACAATACTGATATTAATAATTGATGATTCTTCCGCACGTTCTAATGTGGATCATATAATTTAGGTGGACGGGTTTACTGACTCATTCACAGTCAGAAGAAAAAAAACTACTTTGATGTAGAAATATCACAAATACAGAAATTCAAGTATTATATTAAAAAAATATATATTGCTACATTATGTTTCGATGATTTCTATTGTTTATGAATATTGTTCTGCATGTTATTAAAACATAAGTATTGGTGGGGAAGAGAAGCCTATATCTATTCCACTGATTCATTTATGTAATAACTACAGTCACTATGATAAAGAAGTATAAGGTTGTTTAGGACCTAATTGCATATTATTCGAAACAAATATGCAATTTTCTTCCAGTGGAACTGCATAGCGTTTTTTTTTTTTTTTTTTTTTTTAATATTTAGCAGCGATAAAATTGATGTGTGTCTTGTCAAAAAATTGTATTGAACTATCTCATATCTCATGCTGAATAAATAGTATGTTAACACTAACCTAATGTGAGAGGAAGTATCAGTTGCCTACAAATTTATTATTTTTTTTCCTTATTACATGGCTTTACTTAGCAACTGCATTTTCTCAATACATGAAATAAAAATAAGTACTGTTATATTGATTATTCGTTCCACTTCGAGATTCAGACCAGCACATCTTGCAATATTTTACATAAAATATGCCATAATTTTAGTTCTTGTGTTAGTCGACAGCCATCCATATTGTAAATATACTTAAAACATAATTATATTGACATATTATCAGTGTATGTCCACACTCATACCTGCCAACATTTACGGATTGTCCGTAAAATTTACGGAAAGTACATACGTTTTACGGTTTTACGGAGGACAAGAAAATTTTACGGATTTCGAGACGTTCGGCAATGTTATGTGTACATTTCTGTCATTATCTACAAATGAATAGCGGACAAATATGTTTTGCACAAGCGTACCAACATGAAACTTGTTTTACAGTGTTGTTTCTTTCCGATATTGTGCATAAACATTCGTAAAATCAATTTTTACTGTGGATTCAGCAGTTGGTCACAATGAGCACTACAGGAACCAATAACAAAATTCGCTATATATTTTGTTCCCGGTTTCTTATTGGCGTATTTTAGAGCTAACAGCCAATCTGTGGTTTTCTCGTATGGGCTGTTACAAAATGGCGACGTGCATGTTGTTTAAGCAATAAGTGTATTGTTTCTTATCCAAGTGGGCATTTTTTTGTGTTCTTGGAAGCTGAATTTTTAACTTTGAAACAAAAAGTATTTTACCGCTGTTGTAATGAATATGACGACGTATAACTACCGTGTGATGTGACAAAATGTTGAAGTTGGAAGGATGCATTGCGCACGTGTTTATACCGTCGTGAACTTGAAGAAAGAAAAATAATTTCCTTTTAATTGTGACGAATACGTACAATAATAATATTTTATATGATATAAACGAACTGTTCATAATTACTACTAGCGTAATTTTGCGTGGCGTTGATTAGTAATTTATGGAAGATGGTATGAAGTACCTAACTGTAACTGCTATTTGAAAATAATAATATTTTATACGATATAAACTAACTGTTCATAATTACTACTAGCGTAATTTTTGCGTGGCGTTGATTAGTAATTTATGGAAGATGGTATGAAGTACCTAACTGTAACTGCTATTTGAAAGTGGAAATCACAGAATTAAACATGAATTTTCTTAAGTAGGCTTTGAAGGTGCTGTAACTAAGAGCTGAATATTGCCTTACAGTCTTTCGTAACTCAAAACACAATCCAGTTTGGTATTGGGCTAATTCGTGCCACATGAAAAAAACAGAACTAGTTGATATTTATATCAAACTTTGTGAAACTATTTATATTTGTAACCGTGCTGACAGATTGTTTAAGGATGCAAGTATATATTTTGAATTATAAAAGAATTATGGATTTATAAAGTATTAAGTGAACAGGAAATTGTTCAAATTATAACTTGCCAAATAATTGTTTTTAACATATTTAGGTCTTGATAACTAGGCCTACTTTAAAAATAAATAAACGTTAAAAACAATATGTGTTATTATGTGTACAGTTTATAAGACATAGGGACTGATATGATTTGGCACAAAAATTGCCGCGTGCAGTTTACGCAAAAATGTGACATTCTGGAAAAGTTTTACTGATGGTCATTTTGAAAAGTTGGCAGGTATGCACACTTCTAGCGGTGGCTCGTGGGTTGTTGCCAGGTGAGGCTGCAGATAGTCCAACCTGGACAGTTTGAGAGCTAGTTGACGCTATAACCACTGACACGCTGGTATGTAGGTGCCACATTTTACTGAGTGATCGTAAACGAATCAGTAGCGAGTACATCTTTCGTTACCATTTGTATACTGCGCGTTCATCAAAAGAGTACAGGGCTGACTATCTGCAGCCCCACCTGAAAACAACTCACGAGCCACCACTGCACACTTCTTTGGCATCCCTCTACAGTCTAACAAATTTCTTAGTGCCTTTATGGGTATCTACGACACTGCATTGCAGTACTACTTTTTTAATGATCAAAATAGGTGATGGCAATAAGTGTAGGTCATGCGGCCTATCTTTAGAGGTACGAGCTCGTCGTTTAAAAATGTTTGGTTTATAAAGGCACTAAGAGAAGTGTTAGGCTGTAGAGGGACGTCAAAGTAGTGTGGACATACACTAATAAAATGTCAACATAATTATGTGTAAAGCCTATGTCCAATATGTTTGCTAGTTAACTAACACTACTATTAAAAATGTGACACATTTTACGTAACACGTGTAAATACTACAGGATGTGCTAGTCATCTATATAAAATGCATAATATTACTGATACTTTTTGATAAAAATTCATTTAAAATTAACTCCATACATAAAGTAACAATTTAAAAATAAGTTTATATATGTGCGTGTGTGTATACACACACCTAAAACAAAATGTTGCATATAAGCACTTTTATCATAAAACACATCACAAACAAAATTTATATTACATTACTTAAACAAACCAAGAAATGTCTGTCTAAATATACTTCACTTGCACAATTTAGAAACAGTGCAATCTATTTAATTAATATATTTAATATACTTGAACGAACAATGTTTGAAAAGGTAAGGGTGCAATTATGGAACTTCTGATTAGTGCAAGTGAATAAGGCGTTTTATCAATGAACATGTGTGTTTAAATTGTCATTGAACTTCTTTGTTTTTTAACGTAATCTAATCAACTTTTCCATTTACAGAAATTATTGTGTGATTCATTTGTATGTTTTATAACAAAGGTATACACATCACATCAAATGTCTTTACTTATCTGGCATTGGCACAAGTTATCTCGTAATTTGTCGCGTATTAAAATATCTGCTTTGCATGTCAAAGGGTTTCCGGCTTACGGTTAAGCGTTGCTGGACGTTTTAATAGTTGGTTTAAATGATTGATTAAGTCACAATGAAAGAAACACCCAAGGTTACCGATGTAACATATAATGTTTAATTCATTTGTCAAAGTGGTCCTATAAATTAGAAGTTATTAAAATTGACATTCCAAATATATACCTTCATCAACTTTTTATATAAACGTTCTAATCGCATTTTACACAAATAATTATCTCATCATTCCACTAAATGCTAACACGTATGGTGTAGCGTTAATCTTGAATAATGTTATAAATTATGCATAATCATGTGTATTTGATTCAGACTACTATGCTGCAAATAAATAATATTTGAACATTACAAAAAATATAACAAAAGGTATTTAGAATAGTCTTGAATCATCAGCATCGATAATTGATGTTCGGACATAAACGCAACAATGAGTGATTTTTATTGAAAGAGTATATATAAACACACGCGCACACACACACAAACACACACACGCACGATCTGTAATTTATTGTTTACTTATTATGACGATTGTAATGTCATGTAGTACGTTATAATTTTGGTGTAAGTATTTAAGGGAAATAACTTATTTTGCCTAGAATCTGAAATGCTTTGTGCTTCATAATATTACATTGTAAAAGACAAATGACCCAGGTGACATTCGTTTTTTATTTATTACTAAACGATTAAAATGCCAGTGTGCACAATCCATAATTGGTAATGTTCTTATCTTATATTCGCAAACTTATGACAATGACCTTCGGCTTTTATTAACGTAATAAAAGAAATAAACTTGACTTTATATTTTTAGTTTTTGATAATACATGATACATACTTATTTTATTTTGAACATATTGTCAGTCTTAATACATTGTTCCTTGGGGGGGAAAAGTAAAAGGATTCGAACCTGCGTCTCAAGAACGGTACGAGTGTGTTGAGTGGAGCTCGTTCGGTTGTTGCGATTTCGATGTTTGCCTCTGTACGCTGTCGAAGATACCCAAAGTGGGACTTAGACAAATTTCTGGCCTGTAGAGAGGCGACATTTTTTGTGTGGCCGAGTGTTCCTATTTAGTGGTATTTTGGGGAGCATGTACTGTAAGTCATTAGATCTCACAATAGTATTTAAATGTGTGTAGTCCTACAGTTTAGTTATTTAGACGATTCTATGAAAAACAGAATTTGGACGTTGAAAACCTGGAAAAATGCATTCAGGTTTGGTGGCCACCCTGTCATTCTCATCTTGAAAAGTTGGCAAGTCTTCAGGGTGTCCAGCGATCTGGAAATTGTGGGAAGTACGGGAATTGTATGTGATTTTTTCGAGGTTGGAAATGTATTTGAAACTTTAATTTACTGCTAGAATTTCTCTGCCACCAATAATTTTGTAAATTGGACAGTACTTTGACAACTACAATCTTAGTTATTTCTAGAGAATAGTGTTATTTGCAACGCGTGTAGTCACAAATTTTTCAGTTTTTGTTTAAGTTAGCGAATTCACATCATGTGGTAATTACAAAATTTTTAAGACGTTCCGTATTGAGTGACGGATATAGGGAATCAATTAAAAGTGAATTGACAGAATAGCTTTTTGACAGTGAATGCAATAATTGAGTATATGTATCGATGTAGACGAGAAAATGGCGGGCTTACTGTTTAGGTTTAGTCGTGAGTTTATTGAATGTGTTTAGTTATTGTTTTTACATGGTACCTTGTAATGTTATATGTCGGTTAACATTGTAATTAAATAAAGATTAAATGTATTTGTGCGACTGCAAGAATTTAGTACAAATATTGTTGCGATTCCGATGAAGTTGTAATGTGTAATTTGACTGAATTGATGTCGCCCTGAAATGGCAAAAATTTTCGTCGTGCATCGTATGAAAAACCAGGAATGAATGGCAAAATGCAGCATTAATTTTATCGGCAGGAAAAACAGTGAAAATAACAAGGATAAAATTGTTGCGCCAGCAAACGGGGAATTTAGATGCGAAACATGAATAAACACGTTCAAGGTATTTAAGCTATAATTAAAAATTGAGATAAAAATCCGTGACCACTTGTTTGTTTTACTGAATATTATATATACGTACAGTATATTTCATAAACTGTGACATAAATAATAGTTTTAAAGTGTTCATTACTGTTACATTTTAGTTAATGTAATTGTTTGCTTAGAAACGTATCTGATTTAAGACTGTATAAATAATGTTAAATATGATACTGTGCTGGTCTCTCATGTTTTATAAATTTCTTTCCACAATTCTATTTGTATGCATTTCTATGTTGTTCACATTTTTACATTGACTGAATCATTGAATGCATAAATAGAGGATTTTCAACAGTTCAATAAATTTACAAATATCTGTAAAGGAAAGTATCTTAATTAAATACTGGACTAAAGTCACATACTTTACATACCTTCGCCACCTCTAAAATAACAAATATTGTATGGTTATCATTAGTCTGCTTGGGTAGCACAAGTTTACATGGTATCACGTTTAAAGCACTGTACTGGAATTTCCTAGGAAATGTGGGAAATGTACTGGAAATTAAAATTCTACTTTTGCTGGTCACCCAGGTTTTATCACATTTTATAATAGTACTGTAACTGTATAATAAACCATTGCCATTACTCTGAGAAACAGTGCACTGAACAGTAGTAGTTCTACAGATATAGGTCATTCGGGATTGAGTACTAAAAATTTAACCTTTGAAAAATATCACTACTGCTTGTATAGTTGGCAGTGAATTTACGCAATATAGTTCCGTGTGTTTCCTATTCAAATACAGCAATACTGAAACAAAATCAACCGAAATCAACATAATCACTTTTTATATAACTAATAAACTTATTTTGTTAAACTTTATGGATTCATACTGAGTACAGAATTTATTTTACACACGCTAACATCAAATGATGAGTCAAGAGAGGTTAGAAATGTCTCGTCGTTAGCCGTTACGCGTGGAAAGATACAAATTGGCTGAAAATAGAACTTTAGCAGGGTGTTTTTGAGTGCAGTTTATCCCGAACAGCCTATATCATTACTAGCGTTATGCACATCATGCTGCGTACAATATTTACATGCGTGAACACAATCATCGGTCAGAGCTCTGATCGGAAGCAACTTCAAAATTATTTGTTACTCAACAAGTATAACTTGGTAACAACATTTCCTCACCAGGAATGTAAGATCCTATTCAGGTCTGCTGGATCCATACTATGAGATGCAAAGTTGCTAAAATGGCAAAAGTTGCTTATTGCAAAAATATACTTCATGAACATTGGACATACAAACCTTCTGTGATTAAGTAACACAGAGAGTTTACTTGGTAGTCCGTAAAGCTGGAGTGTTGACATCGTAGAACGGTTGTGCTCAAAGAAGTAGGAACCATACTGAAACTGTACAAAAATTAAAAAAATGTTCACTATGAACTATAATTTCCATGGCAGCGGCCAAAAAGTAATTGTTTAAAAACTATGACCCTAAAATGAATTTACAAACTGTTCATATCCAGCCATCAGTGACACGATTAGAAACGAGTCCCGGACTACGTTAACTTAGAGAATTAATATTCTTAGAAAATGTATTGTGTACTAGTACACAAAATCAATAATTTTAATTTTATTTAAAGACATGGGAAATATCAACAAATTGAAGGCTATTGGCAAGGAAGGACATCCTTCACGATGTCACTGACCCTGCTGGCCAGGGTTCGCAATATGCACTACACACTTCTTTAAAAAATTTTTTTTTCTTAATATATTTCAGTGGATATTTTTCTCACAGCCTTTTAAGGGTTTAAAATGGTCAAAGATTTCTCTGTGAAACTTGTGCTATCCAAGGTAATATTTTTCCTTCGTGCTAATGGCTTACTTTACCTCATAGTATTTCAAATTTCCTTGCCTGTTTATTCTTGTGTACCCTTTGAACATCATCTATCACAAGTACTACTAAAATTTCTTTAATGATTGTGCAAAATAGGATGACTTGGGAGATAACAAGAATAACAAAGGTATTCTACTTACTGCAGCCATGAAAACATAATTTTACTTCATATTTCAAATAATGTCTGTGTGAAGTTACATTAGTTGACACATTTATAAACTACAAGTTGCTGTACCTAGGATGTTGTTCGTAACAATAACTCTTTAAACCAGCAAGGACATAAAATGTAGAAAAATGGGATGTATGTAAAAAAAAAAGTCAATGTTATTTGTTTCTTTTAGAAACCATACCTCAGGTTTAAGTAACCTTCATTGTCTCATGTCTTGTATCATTCTAATAGTTATCTTAAAGCCTTAAGATAGGTATCTGTGCATTTATGTAAATCATTTAAGAGGAGTCCTCGCCTGGCTAATGAGCAGTCTTGTAGCTAGTCACATACATTCTTTTATATGTGAAGCTGTATTCATCTGGTAAAAGGATGCACATTTCAGACGTCGCTTGTTTTGAAAATACTCTTTTTAAATACATTTTTAGGGGTTCTATTAAAATGCTTTTTTAGACTGCTGTCTTGAGAAATACAAGCCTAATCTGTAAAACCAAAATATTATTTTTCTTGACTTTACATATTTTCCATGAATTAAGTTGCTGGGTCTTTGCTAAAAGAGCCATACCAAAAATATATAAAGATTGGTTGTAAACTGGCCTAAGTGTTGAATAGTCTATGTACTGACTGTACTGTAATAGGAAATTACATTCTGTGGTAATTCAGTGCTACCTCCATAAAGATGGTACAGTAATGGTCTTCCATTTACCTTTCCGTTATTTATTGTCTTCATTGGGTAAGAGGTTCAGGGGATGGCTTCTCTTAAATACTGTATTCTGTAAGCTGTATTTGATGAAATGTGGTTAGAAAAAGCTTTGCTGTCTGACACATTGTGATATGTAGGTATGACTGGATGTACATACAGTACTTGCATTATCACATGGTAAAATGTATTTCCTTTTATGATTTGTAGGTCGTCGCATGAAGTGGATCACTACAGGAATAATAAAGAGATCACGCTCAAGGGACGTAACATTCCTAACCCTATAAGAACTTTTGAAGAGGCCGGCTTTCCAGATTATGTTTTGAAGGAAATCAGGTTGGTTTACTTTAAACTAGCAAGAATACAACTAGTATGGCTAAAGTGTAAATGTATTTGAGATAATATTATATTAATAATTTATGCAAACAAACACACATTGCAATGTTGTGCTGCTGGTTAAAGCTGAACTTTTTTTTACAATAAATGTATAAACAGTACGGTAAATAT
The DNA here is from genome assembly GCA_003012365.1 of Medauroidea extradentata. NCBI lineage: Eukaryota > Metazoa > Arthropoda > Insecta > Phasmatodea > Phasmatidae > Medauroidea > Medauroidea extradentata. The sequence continues at coordinate 3,972 of PNEQ01002343.1, read as the reverse complement.
TTAAAAATGTCCTATTAACAAACATCTGAAACAAATAAAACTCCTTTCAATGCTAATAGTATGATAACTGGCGCGCACACATGCAGTAATTGAGGTGTACAGTAATAAATGTTAGAAATACGTCATGTTGGTTTTACTTCACAGATTTTCATGAATGCAGTGAAGCAAACAGAGTAAAAATGGTGCTATATTGAATGTTATTTTTTTCAATTGTTACAATGTTCAGTAATTGTTATATTGACGTAAATATTGTATTTTGAGAATTGGTTTTCATAAATATGTAATAATAAGCAACACAATTAAAGAATATACAGTAGAACTCCAATTTAACGAAATACCTAGAGGTCCGACATGTTTACTCTAAATCGATGTTTAGTTAAATCTGACTGAGAGAATATTTTGTCTTGTGTTTTATGGTTTACGATAATTAATGTAGGTCTAAAATGTCTGCATAACGATGTAATATTTTTATACATACTTCAGTTTTGTCACGGAACATGACAGTAAATAAATAAACATGTTGAACACTACTGCACTGTAATAGAATTAATCTCTGGAGCATGTGGCACTGTGTCACACTTGAGACACAAAGCACTGTTTGTTTGCCGCTTCCCGTGCTATCGGCCGCTTAGTGTAGAAAGGGTATCTAGATGCTCATTCACCTGTCATCCACTAGGTCACCATGCATGTTATGCAATATGGTGTTGTCCGCGTTCAACTCAGTCACTTCTGTGACCAGAGTTTTCTATGAATTTTAAGTTTTTTTCTCAAGGGATGATTTTAGACACTGTGAATAAATAAGTGTATTCAGCAGCTAGAAGTATATTTAATATTTTACACAAAAAGTTACATTCCATTAATTTAATTTTTTCATAAACTTTTGTATATTTTTCGAAGGTCCATAGAACCTTTTATTATATTGCTATTTTTGTTAGTGTAAAGTTTGTTAAAGCAGGTCTCTACTGTATGCGACTTACTTTTTGAGAAAAACGGTAAGTAAATCCAGAACACTCTGTCCACAATCTCTGTTCATTCACTTTTGGCTACTTCACTCAAAACGAGTATCCTTGACTGTAACAGACTTGCTAACAACGCAATGTTACAGACTTTCTATCTGCAAAGTAAAAATTTTTTCAATCTTCAATTACCTGAATGCATTTTAATGATATTGTAACCTACAATTTCTTTAATTTTAGTTTCAGCACATTCTGTATCTAACAGAAAAATTTTTCCTCATAAATATTGTAAATAGACGTTATCGTCAAGCTTAGGTTTCGACGAGACAGTGATGCAGGCTTTAGTATCGAGCCAAGTGAAACAATAAAAGTTTGACTCTAGTTTTCTAACTTCAACCTGTCTCTATTGTTGTTTTATATTGGACTTGGAAAGTACAGTAATCTCTTGGTGGTTTAACGACTCAAGGACTGAAAAAAAGGTCCCTAAATTGGAGTTCTTAAACTGAATGATAATAGTATGTTGGGACTTAAGATGGGACCAAAATATACAGTTGTTAATGCGAAAAAATCGTTAAACTGGAAGACCTTAAAAATTGAGAGACTGCTGTAATGTTCAAGCTGTTGAAAGAATGTGGTGTAGTATTGTTTCATGAATATTAGTAAACTGCATATAATGGGTTTACGGGGGCGTGGTACATAATTCAACGCTAAAAGCATTAATCTATAACTGTAGGTTTCTCAAAGCCAATTTGCGTAAAGTAAACAATAGCAATCCTAGACAATAGTTTTAGCCAACATTTTAAACCAAATTGTTTCTGGTGTTAAGAACTTCTGAGGCATAATTTCTGACGCCGGAACTTCATGCATTTAACTGCGGCGCAAGAGATCGCTCGTAACGAAATGGTAATTCTGGATAAATATTTACTCATAAAGGTGGCAAATACCATTATCTAAGATTGTTATTCATTATTTTATCCATATTGGCTTCGAAAAAAGCGTAGAAATCAATTTATGTTTTTAGCGTTCATTTATCTACCACGCACTATTAATATAACTAGATGACTTGGTAGTGTAGACATCTGCAGATAACATAAACTTGGAAAAATTAAGTTATCCAGTTCTTGCACTAAGCTGACAATATGTTATCAGTAACATATTTGCAGACTTGGGTTTATTGATTAAATAAATGAACAATTAAAATGAGTTGTTAAAAATTTAGGGTAGCTTTTTAACGCAGTCGTTGCTTTTGAAACTAACCCATTTTGAACTTTTAGTCTTTAAATTATTTGCAAGCGATTAAAAGTAATGAGTATGTTTTCAAACCGATGACTGCATTAGAATATAACTGGATGGCTTCTGAGTCCAACACAGACACATAATATTAACATCAAAAATAACGTTTTTGGTTTATACACCAAATAGTACACAAATGACACCTAGCACTGTCTACACGAGGCAAGCTGAGTAAAAACGAAAGTGATACATTAGGTGATGCCACAGTAGCGTTTGTCTCGACCAGCAAATCAATAACGTAGCAAACAATTTTTTTCCTCAGAAACTGGTAAACATAAGAAGAGCACAATTTCGTCAGGTATGGCGCACTGAGTTTGTAAACATTACAATAGTTTGTTACTTGAATGTTTGTTATTTTAATTTTGCTATGTCACAGTGGCCGTGAATTTCTTTCTTTTTTTTTTTTGAAGAAGTGGAACGTGATGGAACTGATGGAAAAAATAGGAGTTAGAGTTTCAAGTGTAATTTATGTGCACCAAAATGTAAATATGCTGCTGTACTGATTGAAAGTCCCTTCATCTGCCCACTATGAAAGAATGTTCAATGCAGCTTGCCTGCTTTTTTCAGACAGGCGAGGCAGGGCTGACTGAAATTTGAGATGTAACTACTTCTGAAATTCAACAAATATTTCAATAAGTACCGTATTGACCCGAAAAGAGGCAGAGGATTTTTTCCCAAAAAGCGAAGCTTAAAATGATACCTCGGCCTACAATTGAGCATCAATAAAAATAAGGCTAAAATTTCATACTTTACATTTATGTTCACGATTTACCTGTAGTTTATAAATGTGCTGCAACACACCGTTACGTGCGTATACATTTATTAACCATGTGATAAATTTGATGACGGCAACTCATTATTACGCTTCATAAAAATCGCATTGTAACTAACGGTAAACAATAACAAACGCGAGCCCGCGAGCGTAATATTGAGAATACCAACATGAAACAGGACGAAAAGTTTACCTGCGCAAACCGGCATTTCTCATTCCAACAAAAAACCTTTTTTGAAACAAAAAAAAAAAATAAATAATCTTATTGAAGTGCGTAGTAAATTTGTGAGAGTAAAAGATTACCTACTTCTAATAAATTTACGTAAGTTAGATATTCCGGTGTGAAGTTATAGTACCGGTAATCGATAGTTTGGCACAACTAGCTACCATTTTCACAGTTCATTTTGTGACTTGGTAGCCCTGTAACTTTGTTGCAAGAGGCGATCATCTAACTCATTTTTCCGTTATTGTCTTGTGTTATTTTTAGGAAGTTAATATTTTTTCTGATGATATCGTATATTCGTAGTGTGAAAAATGAGCGATCACGTAGAAAAACGTGGTACATCTTCTGGATGGACTCCAAAACATGAGCGTAATTCGTACGACGCAAACTTCAAGCTCCGCGTTATTAAAATGGCAGAAGATTCGAACAACAGTGCAGCTGCTCGTGCATTCGATATTTCAGAAAAGAATGTTCGGCGCTGGCGTAAACAAAAAAATGAACTGAAAAATGCCGCGACCTCCCGCAAGACATTTGGTGGTCCTAAAGTGGGACGTTTTGATGAAGTTGAAAAACTTTTAATAAATTTTGTGCGAGAAAAACGTGCCGATGGTCTGCCAGTATCAAGAGAGGTGATGCGTTTCAAAGCTCTTGAAATAGCAGCATCTCTTAACATACCACGAGGTGACTTCTCTGCCAGCACAGGATGGTGTGTGCGGATGATGAAACGT
>PNEQ01002342.1:41164-91920 GCA_003012365.1 Medauroidea extradentata | reverse complement strand
CCGAAACACATAAAATATGCGCGACATACATGCCAGTACTGCCAGAAGGACTACGTCCTACTAGAAGGACAACTGCATATATAGAATACCAATTTATTGCGTCCTGCTAGCAGGACTTTCATCTAATAGTAACTATGTACAAAAGTCCTTCCGGAAGAGCTTCCGGCAGGACGCTGACGTGTACAATCTATCATTAACTAAGTACAACGTAGCTACGATACGAAACAACGGTGTTGCTTACCTTTGTATTAAGAGTTGTTCCTATGTCGAACCTCACGTTCTCACAGTTGACAGCAGACTGAGACAGGTCGTGTAATCTACTGTCTATATAATGTCCTTCACACGCACACACGACACACACGCTACACACAATCACTAGTCTGAATGCTTGGCTTGTTTACTAATGATGTCTCGCAGAACGATAGTGACGTACCGCGCATTCAAAGTCCATATTAATAGATAAACACTGACAGATAGTAACACTGATAACATTTAAATATTTGTATTTAGTTCTAATTATTTTACAGACCTTAATGCATTCCAAGCAACTATATATATATATATATATATATATATATATATATATATATATATATATATGGTAATAGACAAATGAAGTATACTTTCACGTCTCGTCGTCAGCAAACTACCGAGAGACGGTCACATACGACATTACACAAAGACAGGAACTGGCAGTCAGCCATGAACTTTGTCAAGGCCATGTGTTCCTATTTATACGGTTTTTGCGAGTTTAATTTTTTTAAAACGTATACGGTAGAAAATATCACAAAACAGTTAGACAGAAAGGTTGGAATATTTACTACGTAGCCATATTATTTTCAAAACATACGGTTATATAATTGTGGCAAATTATTGGCTTTAATAAAATTTTTGTGAAGACGATAACTAGCCATAATTATGTATACTTATCTTTGAAAAAAAAAGGCTACATAGTACAAATAATTTCCAACATTTTTATGTAACGGTTTACGATATCTGCTTGCTTTCAGAATTTAAGAAATAAAACCTGCTAAAATAGCATAAACAAACTTTTACGATTCATCTCGACATTAGCTTGAAGGTACTTCGCGACGACATGGAAAGTTGAAATCAGGATGGTGTGAACCACGTATCGAACCTAGTTCGTCCTGAATGCAAATACACGAGTTGTCAATTTTAAATTTAATATTTGTGTTTTGCTATCATAGTAGGTGTTTTAAATAACAAAGAACGTTGTTTACACTACTGGAATTTATGGTTTAAATAAATATTATACTTTTGAGGTAAAATACGTAATTGACTCGATTACTGATTTAAATTTGTGTTTGTTTGTAAGAAATTTGTTGTTTTTTAATGCCATTATAAACACATTTGTTTTACAGCTGTTACATGGCTGAAACATCCTACAATCTACGGCTATGCAGAGCATTAGAAATACAGGCTCAGAAACTTTCATCTTTCATTGGCTAACACTGCAGTTGTGTATTTATTGAAACGTCACTAAAATTCAGGATAACTTTTGAATGTGTTTCCCAAAATATGTTCAAAATAATGTGCGGAGAATTGTGTTTTTTTTTTACGAAACATTTTAACGTGCATTACAGGCTGTTTAGTTGGCTATGAAAGATCACGCACATACATGGCACTTTAAATTTAAAATTTCAGAATACTTAAACAAAAATATTTACGGGCCCCTAAAAACTTCTGGAAAAATTTTATCCATATCAACTAGATTCAAATGACCCATAAATAAATACATGCGGAAGGCTTTACACAGAAAAAGTATCGTGATGTACCTATATGCTGAAAGACAATGGATGGAGATTCACAAATAATTTTGATTGCACGTGCCGACCATCACAGATGATATGATAAGTAGCCGATATTTTCTTTGGCAGTAAAAATGCTGGACTTGAATACATACTAACGGAATCTTCTAAAATAGCTTGAAACTCCATATTCTGCACTATTTGCTCAAAAATCTTCAACTTAGGGGCCGTTGAACAATAAGGGACAGAAAAAATTGTCTACGAATATTTTAACTATAATACTGTTAGACACTTTGTATAGCGATACAACCTCACTGCCACAATATCATAAAATTTGATCTGCAAATCTTCCAAAATTTTTTCCAGATTCTCCACTTCTTTGCCTGCAGATACAAAACTAACAAAAACACATGTTTTGAAGTAATCTTACCTGGTTGATCGTTTTTAAATCCTAATAATAGAATCATATTCAATACATTAAATCGAGCTTGGGTTTTGTTTAAAAAAAATTAGAATCTAGTAGTACATCATGGCTCAACGCTTGTAAATCTTAGACCGGCTATACTCGTCCCGGTTTTTCTCTAAGGTCTGTCCCATGATACGTAACCGTATGTCAGACTCTTATAATCTTACCTTGAGATCAACTGGAAATAGGCCGCCGGAGTGAAAATCGAAAATACCTTCGTTCGCTTCTATATACACCCCTTGTGCACACGTTTCTGGTGGGTGAGTACCAGAACTCAGGCTGACCCTGAGGAGACGTGTTTGTGTCTCTCTCTGCTTCTGTGAGTTTCGTCGGATAACCTCCCGCTGTTAACATGTCTTCTCGAATACGCGAAGTGTGAGAGGAGTTTATTAATTTGTACAAAGATTCTCCTTCTATATGGAAAGTAAAAGTGAAGAAATAATATTATCGTGAAGAGAGGGGTGATGCATACGAATGGTTAGTGGGAAAAATGAGAAATGACCCTACTGCCAGCAAAGATCTAGTGATGAAAAAAATAATGACTTAAGGAGCAATGTCCACAAAGAAGTGAAAAAAGATAATAATTCGAATAAAAGTGTATGTGTGGCCGACGACGTTTATGAGCCGGTGTTGGGGTGTTTTCATTTGTTTTATTTCCTATTGGATCAGCGAACTCCAAGAAAATCACGCAGTACACTTGGCAGTAATGATGAATATGATACATAGTAGAGGTAAGCAGAAATATGTGTCTGAATATATGCAAGTGTTAATTAAATTAAACTTGTTATTTTTATAAATGTGTATTCACGAGTTACATTGTCGTAGTGCTTCGTTCAGATAGTTGGGATGAGCAATTTGGTTAATATGCACAAATCAAGTAGCTAGTAATATTTATTGGTTTTACATACATACATGCAAACAGACATGATATTTTGTAGTTATAATAGGTTACAAACGACCATAAGCAATACTCGTTATTGAAATAACGTGACATCCTTGTACAGTACATCATAGTCTGCGTAATGAACTGACACTTAGTTTCACGTGTATTAACCTATAAAATGTTTAAATATCAAGATTAAATTTATGGAGTTATTTTGCCACGGGACTTGACCTTCACTAACTAAGTAATTAATAAAGGTTTCCTGAGATTTTTTGGCAGTGCTCGCCGTATTGCCGAATTATCGTCGTTCCAAACTGTGCATCATATTATTGAGTTTCTGCAGTGAGGATCCTTCTTCTGCAGTTTCATAGTTAAAACAATATGCAAGCGCGTAATATTTCGGCACGCATTTCATTAAATTATCATTTAGAACATAGCACCCCGTCACCGTAGAATCGGTGTTGTGCAATTCCAATTTTATGTTTGTACGGAACACGCGTAGTCGAGATGCCAAAGTCCGAATGCGCTTTCAACTGTATGTCTCGCACGTAAACCGTGATAGTTGTATAATTTTCTTTCATACAATCTTAAATCTGCTTGACGTAATGGTTTTTACATTTCCACCCCAGGAGTAAACGCATCGTCTGCTACAAACACGCAAGGTAGACAAGTCTAAGTATGTTTCACTACATCTGCTTCTGGAATGTGTCAATTATTTTTTTGCAGTTTCTTGAAAAAATGCGTGTGCCGGAAAACTCCACCGCCCGAATTCTGCCATTGATGCCAAAATCACACAGTATAAAATTGTAGTTTGCATCTTCTACAGTCGTCAATACTAAGCTATAACGACCATAGTAGTTGTGGTAGAGCAACCAAATTTAATCGGCGCGGAATAATGTTGACATGTTTACCATCCACGCTTTCGAGACAGTGCAGAAAATTCCATTTCTCTTCAAACGCCATTTCTATTTTCCTCCAATATTTGGTTGTTTCGCGGAACTGAAAGGAAGGGAAACAAAACAATTTAAAAACACATATTTGATTCACTCAAACAAACCTTTCATTAAGTATATACACACAAACAGAAAGGTTATCATAACAGCCCTATTTTCCTTAAGAGGGAGTGCTAAATAATTTTACTGTACACTCAGTTTTTTAGCCATAACATTTATTCAAATTGTATTATCAAAAGATTCTCTTCTACAAAGCATTGGATATATTCTTAGTAAACTGCTTGACATAAATATTAATGGAATCTTTCATTAATTTGTCATGCAGAATCATTGCAAGAGAATTATTGAAAGTTAACGTATGATTATATTGCAATGATACTGCATGACAAATTAATGAAAGATTCCATTATTGTTCATTTCAAGCAGTTTACCAAGCGTATATCCAATTATTTGTCGAATAGAAAATTTTGATAATACAATTTGAATAAATGTTATGGCACAAAAACTTAAAATATAATAAAATTGTCTAACACTCCTCTTTAAGTGATGTGATGAGATTTGGGCTGGTTTAACTGCTACGGTCTTAAATATTGCCTCTTTTTATTTACTAGCCCGGATTAAAGTGACCAAAGTGATCTGACGCTATGCCACCACTGTCACATTTTATTTCTTAAAACATGATAAAAAAAAGTGCAATAAACATGAATTACAGGCAGCCTATGGTTTTAGTAAACTGACAGTCATATATTAATATTAGTTTAAATAATCATTTCCACACTATGGTTTGGATTTTGGTTAGTAATTAAATTATATTCTGTTTGTGCAGGAAGAGTAGAAAATATCCCTTCAGAGTCGGCTTTTAAGAGGATACACAAGGAAGTGTTGAAACATTACTTTCAAATGGTGGCGATAATTCAACATCTCTGACGACTGACGTGTTACAGTCAGTGAAAGATCACTTCAGGCAGCCTCAATCTCAGGCAGATCAGTACGATATATTTGGTAAGAATGTCACAGCCGTGTTGCGTGAAGTAACAAAGTCGCGACGGATCCTGACAGAAAAACTATTTAACGAGGTTCGGTTTTAATCTCAAGTGGAAACATCAACTCTCTCTTACAAATTGTCCTATGAATATCAGCTGTGTTTCCCACGACTAATGCAAGTCTCCCACTGTACCAACATATGAGTTACCTAAATCCGACACCTAATCCCACCACTGTAGCCAGTGATAGTGAACGTCTGTTCAACCCACGACAATTTTCAAAGGCTTACCAAAGGAATTCTCAGAGTATTCTCTCTTTATGTCAGCACGCCTCAACATTTTCGGAGTACAAGGAATACGAGAAAAAGCATACAATTCGACTGGGGATACATCCAGAGCTGAACATTTTTTCTAAATTCAGAGACAATATTGCGCATTAAATATTTCATATGACCTTACCTTACCCAGCTATTTTTAAATTGTTGTTATAAATATATATTACTTGAAACAAATGTTATGAATAACAACATTCTTACCTTGATATAATCCTTGTATAGGACTAGGTAAATAGTCTCACAGTTTTTCGGTAGGATGTAGCTGCGGGCGTGAGGCGATGTAAGTGTAGCATATTTCAGATCCTCGTAGATTCTTCCTGTTGTTTAAAATCTCAAAGTAGCAGTCAACCTTTCAATAGGCGAGATCGCACGTCTCATTACAGCGTCCTTCTCAAATACTGGTAACACTATCGACTTGAGCTTCAACTATGTATCCTTAAGGGGCCCGCCTCGTGGCACATGTGTTTGTGTGAGTGAGGTATGGTGCTAAGGGCGACGTCGTATGTGCCATACAACGGTGCGTCGCCTCTAAACTTAAGGCGTGCAGTCTTCGCGAAAAAAAAAAAAATTCTCTACAGGACTTTAAGTGGTGACCCTATTGTTTTATTTACGAAATCACTTTACTAAAGTCCTATGCACTACCCTTAAGTGGTTTCACATGTATTCGGCTAGTATATTTTCTGCTAAGCAGCCTTAAAACCCCATTTTAACCCATTTTGACGTGTCCTAAAATGGGATTTCTAATACATGTGTTGTCTTGAAAGTACTTAAGGGCAGTCGTCTGAAGTGTGTGTTCTTTTCGTAGACAAACGGCGTGAACACACGTGTATTAGTTTCGGTGTAAAACTTTTTCTTCAAACACGCTGCAGTGTGATTTTATGGCTACGAGGCGGGCCCCTTAAGTAATTTTGCCAGTATTTTGGCGCGAATCTCATTTCATTCAGCAATTTATGTTTGAATAGTTTTGTCATTTTAAAATCATTCTTTGCACCACACTTTTCGTTTCACTTTTGTTTCTTAATTTTCCCATAACCATGTCTAAGCCAACAACAGCAAGAGTATCGTCAGTTGAGGCCATGGTAGCAGGACTACTAACTACTGAAATAATGTAACAATTGTTTTAGTAATATTTAATAATTGCCCCTTTTACTTAACATTATTTAATGTAATAGTTTAAAACAGTACATTCCTAAATATAAAATTATAAGTCAGCTGGTTTATAAATGTTCCTCAAATGAAATTACTCCTGGTAAAATGCGTCAGTATTGTTTCTGACAGAAAACACTGATGTACAACTCTTCCCAGAAGGCCATCCTCCGCTTGTACACATCTGATTCCATGTTGAAGCCACCGTTTATCCTCAAATACATGAGCTTTCCTTTCATTGCAGGCGTCCAGTTAATGTTTGACACATCACTTGTAGGTTCTCTGAAACAAATACACAACATTTGGAATGTTGCATGAAGGTTTCTGATTGCTGAACACGATTTAAATTGTTTACGCGAAACATTTATGCTCAGAAGATGGATTTATATATGGACAATAAGTCTGGGAATAATGTTGACTATTTGACAGAATCAGCAACTTTAAATCTCTTTGTTAGAGTGTACAATGGCGGAGTGAAGGGGATATGTGATAAGTTTACTAAGGGAACAGCTTACATATTAAGGCTAAATGTCTCCATTTTAATTCTGAATGCCACCATCACGAGGCAGCACCAAAATGAGCAAATTTTTCTACAGAAATAATTTAGCAACCCGTTAACAGATTTTAAAGCGCGAAACGGCATTTTAAATCGTAATGCCATACTAATGTAGGTAATTAGTTTGCATGCCATTAAAATTATCCAATATAATAATACTTTAAAAATGTCTAAAATGCATTATTTTTTTAAAAAGTCGCCTTAGAGGAACATGACTATGAGTTAGACGAATTCAATGCAATTTACAGATATTGAATAGGTCAAATACTTTTCTCGGAAACAGAAAAATAAGATATTAACAGGTAAGGTGTCGCGATACAGGATTACCCCTCCTCTTCTTTTCACCTTCGCGCAAATGAAATAGGTAATGCGACAATCGGCCTCTGGTGTGCTTCTAAAGTCACAAGCATCCTTCCCCATCTCTCTCTTGTATGGCACTTTTTGAAAATACGTAAGGCTGGTTGTTACATTTGTATGCCAGCGTGGTAATTATAGACACTCAACAACTAAACCAATTATACTACTGTTATTCATACACGATTGTTAGTAAGTATCATCCAAGTTTTCGTCTGGTGGTAACTCAGGAAACCGTGGAGAATGTAAATCAGGAATGCTGTACGCTGACTAAGTTGGAACGGAAATATTGAGAATCTAGTCAGTACCACTGAAAATAAGTTGCTTCACGAAGCAATTTGCGTTTCGTTTTCTACAGAGGTAACGTCACTACTCCTCCGGGCAATTACGGTACGTCTCAACTTTGTTTCTGACTCGCAGGAATAAATGTTTGCCTTGCAGATGCTAGTTGTCTTTTATATGTACGTGTACTATCATAAATCCGTGCAGATTTTGTAGATAAAACTATAATGTAACCGAATTACTATCCCTCAGGTGTATACACTATGTGAGTACAGCAATGCAGATGGCAAAATATAGTTACATAATCATAAAATAAATGGATGATGTTCCTAAAAAAACACATTATTCCTAAATCAATATTCGGGTCTCAGTGTTGTGCAATGAACATTTAGCTAGGCGATTAATTATAATAACTGCAACTTCATCGAAACCTCGGAGTACTGTTATTTACATAGAATTCGTTTCCATATTTCTCAATAGTTTAGGAAGATGGACGGAACTAGTCTTTATAAATGTAATGACATGTCCAAAACTATTTGTTGAAATACGTAAAAACGTAAATTGGTTTTTCAGTAAAAGATCCAAATACTCTTTTCACTTATGCACGAGAATATGAATGATGAAAAAAGGATTCCTGTTGATGATTTGATTATGCTACGTGGTGGCGGAATTCAGAACTGAACGAGGGAAATTTAGCCTTCACAACAATGTTTCTTAATTAGCAACAGTATACATAGAATAACATTTAAATGGACATGTGTCTACATGATCCCAATATATTTACGTGTAATTCAGTTCCGCAGTTACATGCTAGACACAAGTTACACTAATAAAGTATGAGAAGTTTGTATATTAACACAGCAAAAATAAATGAACAGTTATTCAATACTGTAATATAGTTATTACGTCTTTCAAAACACTTTCCACGGCTAAATTAAGTGTCTTGCAGAATGTTTAAAATTATATTGTAAATTCACCTTAAGAAATATGTTATCTTCTTATTATAATAATGTTTGTGATACCTCAGTTAGAGAAGGCTAACCTCTGAACATACATATATTTGCACTTTCACAGCTCAGCATACACAGATGGGCATTCTAAGGTGAAAAACACTTCCAACGCGTACAATCGGCAAAGTTCCTCACGCATGTCCTGCGAGTAAGTATTCATTGGTACATATTCTACCCCCCTTCCCCCATCCCATCTGGATAGTTATCTCTGATAAAGTGATCGTTGGTCATAAAGTTTAGTTTGCTTTGGGGCGTGGGGTTTTGACACCGGATACCGGAACCTCCCCCCCCCTCCCTTCTTGTCTACGCCTCAGACGTTTTATATACCTGTCATTGACATCGTAAATCACAAACCAGACAGCAAAACATTACACTTTTAACGGCTATACTGCAACTACATATAACAAACACACGCGCGTCGGATATGAGCACAGTCAGCAACGCACAGTTCTCTACCACAACTGGGCTATCTCGTAAAATAGCAAGAAGTAGCACCTAATTTTTGGGCAGCATGTAGCCAAAGAAGTATATTTTCCTTTACGAAAATAAAGAACGCAGGATATCTCCAGGGATTTTTTGTTGGTCTTGTCTAGTTCACCAAATGCTTAGAAAATGCATCGAGTTTGAAATATGTGCACAAATATGATTAGGCCTATACATATTACGATAAAAATGTTGGCGTTAAATATGTGAAAATAAAAGCGCAAAGATAAAGTACATCTAGTGGCAATAGTAAATTGAGTCGTATATAGTACGTAACGACCCTTCTTTCTCAACGACGATAGAAGTGTTTGTATAGACAGAGTAAGTGTCAACTTTATACGTGTGAATTCCGAAAAATGCATACACATATATGAGTAAATCAAGGTAATTTAGTTTGCACTTAACATTTGTGTTTGTAATAAAATATATAACATTTTTCTGAACCAAAATTAAAGTTTGTGACTTTTGTCCACTTTTTGGCGATTTGGCCCCACTGTTCCGCCTTGAAAAGATAGTGAAGGCTTTTATACCTCCTGCTCCCTTTCTCACAATCCCTGTCGTCGCATGGCTCATAACTATAGATGGTGAAATTTCGCGATTTCAATTACCTGCATTTTAGAATCAAATGGCCTATGCATACTCAAGTCCCGACCATTTGTCTACTAGTTGCTACTAAGTGGCTTGAGTATGCATAGGATATTTGATTCTAACAAGGAGTCATTGAATTCGCGAAATTTCACCATCTCTACTCATTACACATACAGAGGCTAGCAGACATACGCGTGTGCAACTTGACCAGTGTTATTATTTCGTCTCTTTCCCATCCTATAAATTTTTACTTTACACGTAATTTAGTGATAAATCGTACTAAAATCATTTTAGTCAGCTTTTATAGTTGATTTGCACTCATTTTGACATTTTTTACATATCTTCACTGACAAACAAAAATATTAATTTATATTATCCGTATTTCGTGTCGTAAGTTCGAAACATTATACACATAGGCATATTGAGTTTAAAAATTCATCACTTCAGAAACTCGTAAGTGTATACTGTAATTATATCTGGATGCTTTCAGAAAATGTTGAAACACATAGCGTTTATATTCCCATGTTCATTCGTCAACAATAGTGAACTAACAGCCACCGCAAGCACGCGCGTGACAGTTATAACACGCCAATAGAAATTGAGGAGTTCAAACACGAGTGAAGCATTTGTACAATGTGAATTAGGTAAGTAGCCTAATACGCATATGACAGTGTGAAAGAACACATCAGAAGTCGAATGGGCATACAGGCTGCAAACATAGTGAAGTGGCTATAGAACTTCTTACCGACCGAACACAAACATATTGGCATGCAAATCTGTAGTCGTTTGTATGTACTTCCACAACAAGATTTTCCGCAAAATTGTAAGGTACCGAGAAACTAGGCACACAGTAAAACACAATTGTACATTTACAATGATATACTAGTAACCTAATATCAGAACATTACCAGTCAGATAATAAAAGTAAAATGTCAAAAACTTTTAAAGTGGTTACAAATGTCGTTAACAATTTTGGGAATTAGTAAAACCAATGTTAGTGAGTAGATTCTTCGAATTGAAACAAAATTAACCTACGAGATCTTTCAAACTTTACAAAACATTTCGTACTTTCACAAAAAAATTTTTGGGAACTAGTTTCCAAAAAAATAAAATTGTTTGTAACCTACAAGCAATTATTGGAAAATGAACCAGATATTAGCAGTAAATGTACAAAATTTGTCTGTAGATTTACAGAAATGTTTGTAAATATACAAAGAAATGTGTAAATGTACAATATTTTTGTAAAATTTACAAAATATTTTTATAGTGTTACAAAAACTTTTTTGGAAACTGGTTTCCAAAAAACCTGTTTGTGAAATAACAAAATTTTTTTACTGTGCATGCTTTGTAATTTTATTCCGTTCTAGAGCAATCGTAAACTATCATGTTTATTTATTTCATTGCTATTTTACGTCCCGTCGATAATTACATATGGTTACACGTATATTTTGTATGCAAACTAACTAACCTAGTAACTCAGATGCCTACCCGGGACTCAAATCCACAACATTTATCATCAAAAACCGGCGTGCCAACCGACTACGCTACGGTTACTCAGTCATCAGGTACAACTCGCACGAATATTATTTGAGCCTCGTACACTTCGATACTGTCTAAAATCACCAGGCATCCTAAATATAAAACTGACCACACTAGCAGACACTGATGATAAAAAAATCCGGTGCGGCTGAAAGACGAGAGCTCTAGTGGGCCTTGGCCGCGCTGGATCCAGTCAAAACTATTTGACCTATTTAAATTCTGTAAACCGCGTTGAATTCACCTAACTAATAGTCACGTTCCTCTAAGGCTACTTTTTAAAATAAAAATGTGTTTGAAATTATATTTTTAAAAATTACTGAACCAAATAATTTCAAAGACATGCAACCTACTTACCTACAATAGTATGGTATTACGAGGTACAATGCCATTCGCCGACTTAAAATCCGTCCAAGGGTTGTGAAGTTATTTATGTAGAACTTTTTGTCCCGAAAGTGCTGCCATCACTCTGCAGAGAATCACACTATACGTGGGGGATATTTAGCCTTAAGCGCAAATAAATGTACTTTCAACTGTACACAATCCTCGGTTCAGCCAGGATTCTAACCCAATACCTGATGAACCTGAAACGACAGTCTATTCGTGTTCAATTGAGAGCATTTAGCACATGCACGTGATCGAAGGTAAGGTCTGGCAATGAAAACACGCAGTGTTCACGTGATTGCAGCTTGTAATCAGGGGTGTCCGGAATGCTCACCAGTGTAGTGGCAGACAGGTATCGAGCGTAGAATACTATGCACGAATTGGTGGTCTTTAGGCGAGTATGAACACATAAAGTCGTGGGAACTTATGGATGTGAATGAGATAGGTATGAAGAAACCCGAGAAATCTCTTTGAATAGCGGTATCGTCCAGCATGATACACAATGCAGAAATCCGGGCATAAAACCATATTTCTCAGGTAGACGACAATGTCATACCAATGTGCAATGGAAGAAATGTAAAATAATCGACACTAATATTGACACACATATTGTAAATATTCATGAACGTTATCAGTAACATGTGGAACGACAAACAAAACAGAATAAAGTAACACAACGATTATTTAACAATAAAAGTATACAGGGAATTATAATGAAATATTCTAATTGCACATCGCAGTAGAAAAATATAATAAACAAAAAAATATCTAACCGTTCATTGAGTAGACGCAGAACTGTCGTTATTAAGAGTAATTATGAAAGCCTCCTCTTTCACCTCCGTAATGTTGTTACCCGCTGGTAGACTATTTTAGTTCTCGTTTAGTGTAACTTCACAGGCCAAATTCAAATTGAACAGTAACCTTAATGTTCATAAATAAAACACGGAAAATGTATGTGGTGCGCACGATTGACGTCACACGAGTGTACATATATCGCCTGCTTGACCACAAATTATGCTCCCTTTCACCAGGAAACGACAGTTTTTGTAATTATTTATAAAGGATTATCAAGACGTCGGCCCTCGACACACGCAGTTGCCGGACCAACCCCCGTCGTGCGGGCTCAGCTGGTCAAACGAAGCACTCTCTGTGCTGTGTGCTGACGACCCGTGGTCCAGTCTCCTCCGTGGCTTTATACCGAGTGCCTCTTAGCGCTTATCAATGGCCGCACTGGCCAGCGTACCCCGCCTAAACTCCCTTGACCAATCACAGGTTAGCTCGCAGACAATGGGTGCCTGCGGTCACCATCTCCCGCGCCACGCTTATTAATTTCAGTTTGTTTCCCCATGACAATGCTTATCAATCACAAAAGTATAACATTCCAATATCACATAAATACGTACAAGTACAGTAGTCATTCGTGTAAAGTATAATTATTGAACTGTCTGCTACTTAAGCGTTTCTCTAATTTTCCCATTAACCGCCTTGATAATTACAATTACAAGATCAAATTGAACAAACACAATTTTTTATACTAAACACAAAGAAACTTGAATTATATTCTTACGACGATTTTTAGCATCTTACAAAGTTATCCAGTGCCCACAATGTTATGGAACCCGTAAAATAATTTTTAAAATAAATTAATTCTCAATTAACGATATTTACGTCATACTTTTAACTAAACCGTCACATAAGATGTGTATACACTATCCGTTTTGTAGGCATTATGTGAAGTTTCGCTGTAGTTGATATATTTCATGTTGCACGTGTAGTAGATACTGTCCACGCGCCAGCTCTGAGTCTCTGGCAGGTATGCGATTTTCGCTCGTAAAGATATATATATATATATATATATATATATATATATATATATATATATATATATATGTATGTATGTAACGAGGCTGATACCACGTGGCGAAGTAACATTGTAAGTTGGGATGAGTTTGCTACTGTGTACATGACGTTTACGATGAAAAGTGCATATACGCCAAGGAATCAGGGCTGGCGCGCGGACAGTGTAATTACTACGCCGAACATGCAATATATGCATCACGATATACGATCGATAAGTGAATAAACAGTACACAACAGTCCTAGTTGGACGTACACGTGTTTACTGACGTTCTACTGTAACAGTGAAACACATTCACAGCTGACGTTTCTGTTGATTAAAACACTATCAGAAAACAATACGAACACTCGCTTGGCCAGTCACCAATCTAACTCTCGTCACACTGCAGCAGCGCGCGCTGGTTAGTAGCTTGTACATCCCTTACCGCTTATACTAGTATCACGCACTCTTGTTTACAAACTACAACTCTCGCTTCTCGGCGAATGTACTATAAATATCTCGACAAGGGAACTGTTCTATGTCTTGAGTTATGTGAAAACTTATCCTAGCTGATAGTAATGATACTGCCATTACTAACACTTACTAGTAAAGTAAAACTGAACACAGCTATAATAATTCCGTTACAGTTACGTTGAAGCGCTCTATCTTCTGTTGTAAAAGGCATTCCTAGAGAGCTGAAACACAGTTCACTTATTTAGGCGATATATAAAGGGTTCTGGAAGCGCCAAGCTAACAACTGATTGCCTTAAGTGACTTGTACAGGCAGGAGCATTAATTTAGTTACATCCTATGTTAAGTAAATCAATTAATTACATAGAACGTTTCAGGGAATGTTGTAAAATTAAACACTTGAAATTCCAGTGAACTGAACATCTTAACGTAGGAAACCTGCAGGCTGTGAGGCCGGTATAAACGGTCTACTTCGCTGATAGACGATGTTGTAACGTCCCACACCTATTCTGTGAGTGAGTGAGAGATATTTGGTCAACACTCAACATCGAGGTCTGGTGAGGGGTGACATGAGGTGAGTATGGAGCAGCGCCGGAATGAGGGGCGAGGGAAACTAGGAATCCCGAGAAAACCTGCCGCCCAACGGCATCGTCTGGTACGATTCCCACATGCGAAAATCCGCCCTCAGTTTAGTAAATGCAACATGCTTATTAGAAATTATTAGGGCCCCTACTTTAACTCCAAAAATACCGCCTGAATTCGAGATACAATACAAACTGAAGTATGCATTGACCTTTAGTATACAACATTCACAAATAAAATCGAGGGTCACCTAACAGTGTTTCCATACAAGAATAGAACTACGAAACGTTGCAAAGCATTTTGAAGCACCGCCAACAGAGACGATGTGGTATTCGTGGGGCCATGAATTTTGCCCCAGTTTGTTTCAGTGTATTTTGTACACATCTGTAGTTCTGCTTCTTAGGCAGTAATTGGATGTCCTAACTGTCACGTGACTTGGGGTTCTACTGGCAAATCACATACGTGTAGTGTTCCAGTAACCTTATTGTGATTGGCATAGCCAAATAGCAGACGCCACTTCACAAAGAAATATTGCCAATAACCACGAAGCATAGCTGCAGATGTTCACGTATGGCACTGAAACAAAGTGTGGCAGAATTATTTTCGCTAGAAGTTGATGGACCTAGGTATTCGTACAGCATGGCAATTTGTTTGATTCTTATTGCTCACATTTCTCTACTCCTCAAACACGAATATATTAACCCGAACAAAGTGTTCGAAGAGGCTATTTATTCGTACGAGATTCTGCCGCACTCGACCGTATATCCTATGCTATACTACGTATCACAATGCAAGCAGCAACAACTCTGACTAACAAGATATCTGCATAGAAAATAACCAAGTCGATTAAGGTCGGGTGACAGCTTTCGCCATGAAATCGGCAACCAATTCCTACTCAGCGTCCAGCAACATACATTGAGCCAACGCATATAAATTGGTTGGAAACATATTGTGTTGGGAAACATACGTTAAACCAATCGTTGGCTTTCGGTTGTCAATGATAAAAATGGACCGTGTAAGAAAACGTCTATAAAAATAATGTGGACATAACATTATCTTTCAACCAAGAACTAACGTTAAACTTTTTAATAAAACAGAGCGGAAACATGTGAGAACATACACAACGTAGCTTGTTACTAGACTACAATAGAAACTGTTAAAATATTGCTAACTGAATTTTTTATGTTGGTAGAATGATGGAAAATGTTCGAAAGACAACCGTTGGTTACTACCAAAATATATCTTTTTTGGCCCAATGTTATTTTACAACCGATACCAAACATACAATTTCACGAAAGCTGTGCTGAAATATACAATTGCAGTCATACAATACTGTGTTTATTGAAAGAAAATCTTAAAATACAGTTAATGGTAAATTTTTACTCCTTGCTAGAATGTTTCAGAAATGTCTGATAGAGAACGGTTGGCACATTTCAAAACACAAGTACCTATTCCTGTGAATGAAAAGAAAAATTTTAAAATATTGTTTATTATAATGTTTTATTCATTGGTGAAGTGCTGGGAAAATGTTGGTTATTAGCAGTTATGGTGATGTTGGGCCATCGTTATTTTATAACTAAAAACCAACTTAAATGTCATGAATGAAACGTTTAAAAATGCAGTAACATGCACTTAACGTTAATTAAAAGAAACCATTAAAAATGCAGTCTACTGATTTTTTATTAATTGGTAAATTACTGAAAATATATTGGAAAGATAATCATCGGTTATTAGCAGCAGTGGGGGTCCACAATAATTGTCATATTATAAAACCAATCTCCCTTTAATAAAGTGGAAGGCCCTGGGGTTCATTTCAAGTTGTAAAATTGTGCTAGCTGAGAATTTTAAATCACATAAGAGCAACGAGCCCAAAATTCCAACAATAGCGTGGAAAAAGGGAAGTTGTAATCTCCAAAATATTCCCTGACTTTGCCTCTCATATTGACAGTAAAACAATGTTAGTCCGGCAACATGATCGCTTAATAAAATTAATACAAAATAATACCTTAACATTTAAGGCACAAAAAATCGTAGTTTCTTAGCAATGTTTAAATAATGCTCATAATTTCATCCGTGCTTCTGTGGGATCTTCGTACTAATAAACAAATAAATATGAGGCAACATATAAATACAACTTTTATAAATGTAAAAAAGTTTAAAGTTTTCATATTTTTAGCTACTTTAACATGATCACAACTTTATACATATCAACTTGAAAATTTATGTAAAAAATTCACTTGAAAATAAAAGTGAACTATTCTCCCACTCGAATTCTCTCCTAACTCTCTATTTTATACATTGTAACTTTCACTATAGTAAGTTGAGGTATTGGTCTGCTTTTTGGTTAAATTCGAATTTACTTATCTATGACAAACTAGAGAACACTGGTGTTTTAATTTCTGAAACTTTGAGCTTACTATTAATTTTGTGGATGAAAGTATCACATAAATGTTCCAAATGTCACACATAAGTAAAATAATACCACGTAACAAACAAAGCAATAATTGTTCTCGAAGCACAAGAATAAAACAGTAAAAGCGGTTGATAACTTTCACGCTGTACAAGGATATCTTTGCGCACAGCGGAACTGTGTTCCTAGGCTGGCTTATGTGCAGTAACCCCACCACGCCGCGCCGACCAACACCAAGCCACACAATATACAGTAATACAGACGTGTAATGACGCAGCGGCTCGTTTGATAGGGCGAACTTCGCCGCTTATTGGCTGCCCGGAACTGTTGATGCCAGCCTCGTATATGTTTGGCTCCTGCATGTTACGGTAGGTTTCCTATTGGTCTGGCTACCGATTATCAGCGTAGCTGCCTCACATTGATTGGCAGTAGGTGTTTCCGCCATGTTGCTGGCCAGGGAAGCCATTTTTCTTGCGTGTGTGGTTGAGTTCGCTGGCCTACCTGCTATTTCACTTCTGTATTCCTAAATATTCTGTGACCAAGCGGCGAGCTGTGGCCAGTCTATCCTATATCGCACGGGCGATCTGATCCGAGAAAAATATGTAGTGGCAGCCGGCGAATAACAGGCGCGCTTGTAGCTGAACGACTAAATGGGTTTCATTGAATTTTACACGTGTATTAGATACTATCGTGATATTTGAGTATTACAGAATGGCCTATTTAAATAAAGTTTGGTTGGTAGAAGTAGGGATTCACGTGCGAGTGTACAATAACAGCCACTGATTAGCAGATGTGACCATGTTATGCCAACGTTATTTTACAACCATTTTCCAACAAATGTCATGAGAATAATGATTACACACGCAATAACATGCATATAATCACGCCTATTTAAAAAAAATTTAAAATATTGCTTTTTCTAATTTTTTTAGTTAGTATTATGCTGAAAAGGCGTTAGAAAGTCAAACGTTTGCTATAAGCAAATATGTCAATGTTGGTTCAACACTATTTTACAGCCAAAATCTAACTTAATAAATTTTATGAAAATAATGTTTAAACATTTCATAACACATATCTCTATCCCTTTATTGGTTTGTAGTAATTTTTATTCGTAAATAGAGTGATATAATAGTGTTCGTAAGACAACCGCATGTTATTAGCAAATACCTCTTGTAGCAACATATGTTGGCCCAACGGTTGGATATCCGTCATTTTTGCGGAATTAATCAGCACTGCAAAATAGTGATATTTTCAAATCGAAAAAAAAAATAATTTTATCACAATGGAAAATAATGTTTCGGAAATATTTAAAAGGCTTGTTGAACATTAGTAATAAGTTGGCAAACATACAATAATTGGCAGTTGGTTCAATCCATTTTAAATAATGCATTTTGCATCACAATTTCTTACTACAATAAAACATTGTATGGAACTTATCTGATCCTCTTAGAGTAAAAACTAATTTTAAAAAACGTTTAAAAAAGTGTTGCCCGAGATAAAAAAAAATTGATTAACTGCCGTTAAGACAAATTCAACGTTTCAGGGTCACATTTAAGAAGTCTTAACTTTTTACTTCTTCCTGCTACAAAGCTCCGCCATAGCTCGTTAGAAAATTAAACAAAAACATTATTATTTTCATTATTTCCAGAGCAAATATTACCTTAAATCAACCCTAACCATAATTTTTATCAGGTTTTTGTTCATCCAACATTGAGACATGGAAGTCCACGCGACATTTTGGCGTTGGCCCAACCTATAATATCAAAGTTGGGCCGTTTGTGGACAAATGTTGTTTTCGGGTCGGTATCCAAACATAAATAGAATGATGAGACCATTTGATGCCAGGAACAACATAATTTTTCCAACATTGGTTCGACCTATGGGCAAACGTTGGGCCTACGTTGGCCAACGAAAAATTTGAAATTTCTACTGGGGTAATGTAGCATCAGGATGAACGCAAACAGCCACGTTTATAAAAAAAAACTTATATAACAACTAGGCTATTACGCTGCTCTTTTGTTCATGACCAAATTGAACGGTGACATATTGTATGCAAGAATATGGAATTGTGTACTCTACCGAAAAGAAAGAACAGTCTTTTATAAAAAAGAACGTCGATATAGGACATCGCATGTTATGTGGCTTGCAATTGGACATGGTTTGGTTTGGTCACACAGAGAGCTATAGGCCGCCAGCATTGGTCACGTACTTACTGTGGCAACTTGTGCCACAGAGTCATCTTTTGATCGACAGGTGTAGCACAGTTATATCATGGGTTGTCTACATATTTACAAACTTTTACGTGTTAAAAGAGCCTCGCCTAAAGGACGAGATAACGACGACGGCAGTGCGTGACAAGGGCCTCAGCTATTATCCCCACCTGCGCTGAAGTGCAGCAATGAAGCAAAATGTTTCGGAAGAAAAAAGACCCGTCTTGTTCAAGCCTTTCAGCCTGTCACCATCTTGCCAGGATGGTCCTGGGTTGAGACCCATGACGTGTCGCCGTCCATCGTTGACAGAACCTACCGTTATCAGCCTCCGGCATCATGCTAACGGTGTTCAAAGGGTCACCCATAGTAGAGTACAACATAAACGTGTAACCGGCATATAGCCTTTACATGTAAACAAATAACATATATATTGTAAATACGGTAAATTAGGTTAGAATATTCGTAGAAAGCCAGTTGAAATTGCATTGTGATTAGGATTGTTTGTTTTATGTGACACAATTGCAAAATTTTGTTTAAGATAATAAATGTGTAAGTTAGTTTTAGTACAGGCGAAAGGCGCAGTATGGCCCGTAAAGAGTGGCATTGTGTCACGGCAGATTGACGCTTAACACAGCAGGGGAGGGAAAGTTGCGAAAACATGGGGTGAAAGCGAGCGAACAGCCTTGAGCCGACGAGGGACACGCGGCGAGGATGCAGAAAATTAGGGCACCGAGAGGCGTTGTTACGCCCACCTCCCTTCTGTGCAATTTGATATTGACTTTATAATTAGTCATCACAATTTTATAAAATGTTGTAAATAAGTTCAAAAGGATATCAATGTTAATGTGTGTGAATTTTAAAAAGATTCAATAAATTGATACGGAGGCGGTCCTAGGAGAGTTCGCCATGTAGGCGCGAAGGGAAAGTGAGAGGGACTCCTGCGGCAGCCTCCAAGAAGGGTGGACGCGTCGTGGAAATTCGCGAGAAGCCACATATGGAACTGATTCTGGCCGCGACTGTCACTAAGAGTGCGATATTCGCGTGATGCCGTGATTAAAAGCTTTAAAACGATATTCAATATAGCACATCATATCTCGTGGACTGGCGTAACAAGCTCAGGGCTCCAAAGTATATAAGGACATAAACTGTCGGTGTTTCAACGCAATAATAATAGAACCCCACACAACATTAAGAGGGTGAGGATATAACAAACGTAATTAACTAAAACAGCCACTCATCTCCTCTCTAAACTATGTACTACAACAGTGAAGTATTCTGTATTGTAAACTAGAGAGTAAATTCGCCGTATTTAGACAATTTATTGCAGTTAAACGTAACCTTCACCTTGAAGTGTCATCCACTTAACTAGTTTCAGTACAAAGTGCCTAACTCTGGCTACATCCACCAAAACATCTTTGACTCTTATGTTAAGAGTGCGTGGTAGATAAATAAATGCTGAAAACATAAATTGATATTACGCTATTTTCGAAGCCAATACATATAAAATACTGAATTACAATCCTAGATAATGGTATTTGCCAACTTTATGAGTAAATATTTATCCAGAATTACTCATTCGTTAGACGTGATCTCTTGCGCCGCAGTTAAATGCTCGAGGTTCCGGCGTCAGACATTGTGCGTCAGAAGTTTGTAACACTGGAATCAATTTTGTTTAAAACGTTGGCTAAAACTATTGTCTAGGATTGCTATTGTTTAATTTTCACGAATTGGCTTCAAGAAACATACAGTTATAGATTAATGCTTTTAGCATTGTGTTACGTAGCACGCCCTCTTAAACACTTCAAATAAATGTTTTATTACAATACATACCTACATTCGTTTATCTCGTAGCCAACCAATACTCCGTGTGACTACCCTTATTTCCGGTTTCATTATTTGCACCCTTTCACTGAAATCACTTGTATGTAATAACATTATGCTCTGTTAAAAAAAACGCTAACAGTTTAAATAATCACGTTATGGATTAAATAAGTTTTACAAATGTGTGTCGACACTAATAAGCCTAGTGACATTTTTGTACCTATTGTCTGAATGGGACCAGTTAATGAGTGCATATTTTCTCCAAATTATTTCTAGTTAAATAAATGTATTTTCATTCCATTACCTCTTTTATCTTAACCCGTAATCGTAATAACGGTGTAAAGAACCGTAGATTGTTATTCATGATCCGAAAACGTTTTTTATTTAAATGGATTGTAACAATAAAAAACAGTAAATCTGGCTAATATGTTTATGCACATTAGTTTGTTGAACGGAAAGAAAAAACGGATTCACGTAAACATTTTTGGCCACAGTAGAATTAGAATCTCAAACAATATTTTGCAAGAAACCGTTCAATGCTTTACAGTTACTGCTTTAAGTAGACTTCATGTTGGAGTTTTCTGATACATTTCAGCAATACTTAACTTCAAATTCACACGTATATAATTGGACGAAAATAGACTTCGTTTTATTTATTTGGTATTTTTAGGCGTTTAGCTATCGGCGTTCATCACTTCGTAAAGTTATTTTCGGAAATTGTAATTACAGTATCATGAATTTATTATGCTGTAAATCTAAATAATAACTTACCGTAAATAACATTAGAAAATAGCAGCAACTTCGTGGCATGTACGCTGTTGTTAAGAGTATGAATTAGGTTTGAAGAACGGAATTGTATGATAGCACATCCAAATGGTGAAATATATTTAAAGATAAGTATGTTTCACCAGTGATATAATGGAACGCAGTTACAGAACGCATAGCCAGAGTAATCCTGGACATCACACTCACCCTGTTTTCGCGAACTGTGTCCACATCTTGACCATGTTGTCGCGCACCTCCGAGTCAGGCGAACCAGGCGGTATACTGGGTTTTATCGGTCCTTGGAACAAGTAGGGCATTTCACCTCCATGGCACACACCTGCACACAATAAGTTTCAACAGTAGATGTTTCTACAGTAATCTGCGTTTGACAACATGCTATCATTGAACACACTAAAAATATGAAATGAAAGACATACCAGTTGTTTCTTGGGTATCCTATAAATTGAGCTGTTTGAAAGTGGAGTAGAGCCTAAATAAGGGAATAAAGTATCTTTATAAAATGTCTTTATATCTGCACAGATACATAAATGGGTAAGTCCCTACCAGCAAGGTTTAGATATAAAAACAAACTTCAAATATGTAGGGGAAAAATAGCGAATTCAATAACTTTCATGTCAGAATCCACTGTCCTATGCGTACTTAACCCAACTAGCTGCTACTTATTCGAATAGCATAAAATAAACAAATACCCGGGCTTAAATATGCACAGGGCAGTGCATTACAAGAGGCAGGTCATTCAATTCGCGAATTTTTCCTTTCTCTACATACATCTAACCATGTTGTCTGTTTACTGGAATGTTTATGAAAGTAATCTGGTTAGACAACTTTACCTTGCTCCTTATACCAAACCACACTCAAAAAAATGTTTCCATTTGTTTTTTTATTTTTTATCAAATCATGTCAGCCACACAAAATTGTTCTTCGGTCGTTTTGGTTGTACTCTAATCTCTATGCAATTGTCATAACTTCGCAAATCCAGCCAACATAACTCAACAGCGTCCTGTAACTAACATTTTGTACCGTATTACGTATGCCAAAGAGTAAGGTAAGTGGGCAGTACGTTTCTTCGACAACGAAGTTATTAATGATGGCGACATACTAAAAGATACAATGTTAGAGACTGGGAGAGGAATCTGCCATGGCCTTCGTAAATAGTCATGCCATCATTCATCCGGAGCGGTTTCGGGAAACAATAGAAAACCGAAATCATGATGACCAGACCAGGGAATCTAACCAGGGTCCTCACGAATGCGAGTCAAATGTGTTACAGTCGCGCCAACTTACACGGTACATGTGATAATATTGCGTAACCTCATAGTGTTGGAACGATTATCTCACATGTAATATGTCATAAGTGTAACCATCATCGTATTGCGTGAACACAGTAGGTTATCAACTTGGTTTTCTGTCTTCATTTCAGGCTACATGCATGCACATTATAATAAACCTCCCTAGTTACTCGTTGATTTCAGTAAGTTCCTAATAAACCTAGATGATTAGGGAACACGAATATCAAGACAAACTTTTCACACCTGATGTCTCCCTACCAGCAACCATGTATGTGGACTCTAGCTGACCATAGTTTACATTAATATCCTAACACAAGCATTATCACATGCTGCGAACACATTGTTCGTTAATCACTTTTGAAACGACATGTAGAGGATGATTTTCGCACATGATTTTCCATTTCAATGACGTAAACAAACCCGTTCACGGCCTGGCAAGAGACGAGCGAAGAAGGGTGAAAATTTCCATTAAACAAATGTTTGTAAAAACAAGATGGACGACACCACACTATATGGTTGACGTGACGCGAATAAAATCTAAAAACTATAATATTCGGTAAAATATTTGAAAGAAATAAAGCATTAGTATTTTAATATGCTGTGCACACAGGCCCATTACATTTTATTTATATCATATGGTATATAATTATCCGGATATACATTTGCGTTACATTAGATTGACTACCTAACATCTTATATTAAAGGAACATTTTTAATACAGATATCTTTATTAAGCAAATGTCCTCTCCAATAAATCATTACCATGTGTAAGCCATTGTTCTTATAAAACAAGGACAACAATTCCTTGCTCGGCGTGGCACCACATATAAAACAAAGACAGACAAGAACATGTCTCGGCTCACCAGGTACTGCTTCAATGGAGGGAGGCATCAAGCCAGCAGCGAGTGGACTCACGTGGTCAAACAAGTAGACGTAGGTAGGATGCAGAACCCACCTTGTCAGCTGCTTCACTGTGTGATGTACAGGGAACACGAACTCCAGGTCCGAGTGCATCTGCGAGCAATAACTACGAGTTACTTCAAACATAATACGCGTGGTGTATCTGCAATTGTCTGCGTGAGTCACATGCCAGCATTCACACTCCCTTTCCCACTCTACCGTGTGTGTATGTCTGTGAACGTATATATATAATTATATATATATACACATATATACATGTGTATATATACATATATATATACATATATAAATAAATAAATATACATATATAATATATATATGTATGTTCGTGAAGCTGTTTAAGGCCAATTAAAACGCCAATTAAATTAATGTGAAGCAACATTTTTCTTACAGACGTTAAAAAAATGAAAATTGAAAACTGAAGTTCTAAAATTTTTAAATTTTCCTTTAAAATGTTTGGATATAATGAACTGGACTGAAGAAGAATGTTTCAGAATCAGCTACGCTTACCAAAAACGTTTTCAAAAGGTGTTATGAATATCACAAAATGTAGAGATTTTCAGAAAATTACAATTACTGAATTATTTTGATGCACGTGAGCTAAGTTCTTTTAATTTAAATGGGAAATATTTTGATTTGGAAAATCAAAATATTCAGAAAAACTACTCGTAAAATTTGTTTGAATATACTAAAATCTATATTTGTGATTTTTTAACACTTTTTTTTATTTTTCGTTTAATTTTTAACCGTGACAAGAATCGCCATGTTGAAGTACGACGTAAGTAGCAAACAATTAAATTTTTTGTGCGTTGGTCAGCGCATGGCCCAATAATTACTTGCTAATATTTAAAATTATATACTAATCATGATCGTGGCAGAATTATTGCGTAAGTTTTCAAAATTGATGTGATCGCCTTATGGGTTGTCAGGTGCATTTTTTGCGTGTATTGATATTATTTTGTCTACTTTGTTTAGAGATAACGTTTACCCAAAAAAAAAAAAAAAACGTTTCGATTAGTTACGAAACCCCGTTTTATTGGTATTTACAAGTTAAATAGTGTAGAACATTTAGTTTTATTTCGGCAGTCGATAGGGTAGCTTGACTAGAGTAAGTATCAGCAAGTACGTCGAGAATATTAATGACTTTTGACAGGAAAATATCTAATTCACTTTAACATATATCCAGTAGTGACCAAGAAGTGTAAATACACCTGATGACTCATAAGTGATACATCCGCTATGTAATATGTGTGTGTTTTTTGCAGCAATGAATGCTCGAATGCTCAACCATATTACTTAGTTACAAATGTCACACTATTAAGTCAAATATTGTTCTCAAATAAGCAATTAGTTACAATGTATTCAGTTTTTTGGCATTTATGTAACTACAAACATAGAAGTTCCACAGTAAAATTCACTGAGAATTCGTAAAAAATAAATTAAGCATTCAAAATTTGATTCACATACTTCGCGACTAGTATCACTACATTGTTTCTCTTTGACTGGTTTCGAATTTAAACATCCCAGTACACACAACGTCTTTATCAATTTCTTCGCTCGCTCTCTCTGTCTCTCTCTATTATCTACTTTTACTTACATCAACAAACTGGACAAGAGTGTCGTCACCGAGCCCTCTCTCGCCAAAATAAAATTTCTTAACAGCTTTCGCCACTTCTTCCGTCTTATCGGGGTCAGCTTTCCGAATGAGCTCTGGAGGAAGCAATTTTATGAATTCCTGGTCGGTGATATCGGAAAGCTTTCCTCGGGACATTATTGCTGAAACATTTAAACAAACTCTAACAGTATAATTTGCCCGTTGAAACACATACGTTTAAAAACTCACTTTTACGATTATTACATTGGAAACATTAGTAAAGCTACCGTAAGCTCACATAAAAATTAGTTATATCTGCCTGAAGTTATTCTGTCCTAACGTTTAGCAGACATTGTTGTGAAACATAAAAATTGTTTACACTAGGGGCTTCGCTACAGAGGAGCGTTATAGGGATGAATAAATAAGTGAATAAGAACGGTTTTATAAGTTTATATGAAGTTAAATATAAAGCCTACAAGATTATGAGTTCGGGGAAGAGCGGTATTAACAGAGTTAACTAAGTTGAACTAGAGTGTATTATCTATAGACCTAATCAGAGCTGACGTTCCCACATTGTTCATGATGCCGAAGGCTGTGTGGTTCGAATCCCTAGACGTGCCGCTCGCCGCTAGTCGACTACAACCACATAGTCAATTTACTTAAATTTTACTTCGATAAAGCTGTTTCTGATATTCATTGTAAATCCATGCATTAAGTTTGCTGTTTGAAAATGTCTTTTCATCACCGGTTGTTCTAAAAGCACCAGATTAGAAGTAATTATGCTCGCAAGTAATTCACATAAACATAGTTTAATATGCGCAGTTATACCTGGATTTACAATAAAGTCAATCACTCTTAGGACAGTTTTATACTGCCCAATTATTATGTATCATTTATGAACGCACTGAAGCAAGCGATTACTCATTTATTTGACAGCATATTTATACATACCTGAGATGATTGTAGATGTTTTGCTAAGGATATAAAATGCGAAATGTTCAAAGTACTCTGATACATGTTATTGAGTTTTAGAAATATTAAAATATTTTACTCATGAAATGAACAACTTCAGTATTAGAGAAATGCAAAGCGACGATACAAAATTACAACAAAGTGCTACCTTCTCTCATGTTCATTAATGCTTCGCTACTAATGTTTTTATATATTTTGTAAACTGGGTCTCTTCGCAGTATTAAGTGCTGATCTTTACAAAGTAACTCATATCACGACAGAAGTTTCTCTTCTCGAAAACCCTGATTATAATAAAAAATAATGTTGTGGAATTTCAAAATGATGGTTGAATATTGGCAACAAGTTGGCAAACGTGTAGTTGGCTTTGGGTCATTCCATTTTAAATCAACACATGCATTCTGCAACACCATTTTTTTGTATAGTGAAATAATATATGGAATTTATCTCATTCTTTAAGAGCACAAATTAATTTAATAAATATTTATTTTTGCCCGAGATAAAGGAAATTTAACTAACTGCCGTGCAGAAGGTGACATGTCAGGGTCACAGTTGAGGAGACTTTACATTTTACCCCTTGCTATTACCAAGCTCCACCATGGCTCTTTAGAAAGCTTAAAAACGTTATATTTTTTATGTTAGATAAAATATTCCCTTAAATCTTGCCTAACCCCATTTTTATCAGATTTTTGTTCATCTAACGTTGGGCCAACGTAGGCCACGTGACATTTTAGCATTGCCTGCAGGTTCATACCTTCGGAGCAGTATTGGGCGGAACAAGAGGACTGGTGCTGCAGGTCGATGGACAACAAGGAGGCGCGCGACGGGAATCGGACCGAAGACCTCAGGAGTGAAGACAGTGGTGCAATCGAGTGCTGCGCAGCACATGGTGAGCCATCACCACTTCGATCTGATTGTCACTATTTGAAAGACTGTTGACTGGATATACGACTAAACTTTTATTGTGATTTGTAGTCTTTGATTAATGGTAAATTTTCTTGTGCTTTAATTGTCAAAATTAATTAACGTTTCTTTGCCACAGCAGTAATTGTGTGTGTAATTAAGGGTGTTGTGAAAGTAATAGTTGATTGCTGTTATGTGTATTTTTGTCAGTTTTGTGAGGTAGTAAACCAATAACTTAATTCAACTCTTTTATTTCTAATTATAAGACCTCAAATCCAAAAAACTCAGAGAATTGCACACATTTAAGTTTTTGCTAAACTTGTAACACTGGTGTCAGAAGTGGACAAGAGGCATAAATTAATTTAATAATTAATTCAGCAAATTAAATCATTGCACATTAATTTACTAAATTGAGCCACTTGATACATTTTGTGTTTAAATTTTAATTGTAAAGGTGCATGATTACAAGAAGAATGTCAGCAGAAATAGAAGCACTAAAGGTCCTCATTGAGGGAATGAGTGGCCAATTAAGTGTCCAAATGAATTCAGTCAAAGACAGTATAAATGAAAATGTAGATAACAAAATTGACAGTGTACATGGAAATGTGGATATGAAAATAGATCGCGTAAAATATAGTGTAAATGAAAATGTGGATAAGAAAATGGATAGTGTAATTGAAAATGTAAATAAGCAGGTAGATAGTGTAAAGGAAATGGTGTACCAGGAAATAGATGCTATGGACGAGAAGGCAGGCAGCATAAAGGCAGAATGGACACGGAGGAAGGCATCACAAACAATAAGGTAGAACAGCAAATAAGTGATTTAAGAAAAGAGTTGCAAGACTTTCGTCAGCATCAGGAATGTAGCCATCTTGTTACCGGAGAAAACTGAATCAGTGCTGAACCAATACCTGAAGGTGGCGAAGAGGAGACCACGAAATTTGAACCAGGCTGTAGTATGATTTACAACCAGGCAGAAAATGTGCTGCAACAAGTTTGTATATCAAGTGTGCCAGCATCGAAAATTGGAAAAGGGATTTCTGTCAAACCTGCTTCTTACGATGACTAGACTGCATGGCAAGAGTACCAAAACCAGTTCGAGATTGTGGCAACCATAAATGGTTAGTCTGACCAGCAACGTGCGTACTATCTTGCAGCTGTGCTGAGGGGACCTGCCCTCAGTATACTCCAGTTGCTTCCAGAACAACATCATCTGGAATACTTGACATAAGTTACTGCCCTAGAGCTGCACTTCGGAGACAAATACTTACGACATGTCCACCATGCCAAACTAAGGAGCCGCACCCAGAGATCAGGGGAGCTACTGAAAGAATTGTGGCAGGACTTTGTGCGAATTGCCGATTTGTCGCTCGAGGGATGTCCAGAACAGGCACGAGACATCATAGCAGTCGGCTTCTTAGTTGATGCTATCGCCGATGTAGAGATGCGCCATGCAGTGCGCCTGGCCGCCCCAAGGACTATGCAGGATGCCCTGGCCAGATCACTGGATGTCGAATCTGCAAGAGCAACTCGGCGTGCTGTGCGGGCGGTCGCGCTGTCGGGCGATGAGAGAGAGAGAGAGAGAGAGAGAGAGAGAGAGAGAGAGAACTGCTTAGAGAACACCCTGAAGAGAATGGAAACCATGATACATAGAATCACATCAATTACACATCGCCCTCGACAACAGGGGCGACCAAGCTGTTGGGAATGTGGAGAACCCGTACACCTGAGAGCACAGTGTCCACGATGGTTACAGGAAAACATACTAAGAGCAGAGTGAGGCTGCCCGATCTGGCCAGCATTCGGGAAACAAGTAAGCACCGATCTTAAAGGGCGAAGGTCGGTGACTACGGGAGATAAGATTCCAGTATTTCTTCAGTTACGCTCAGCGAAACAAGAGTTTGATGCAATACTAGTGGAGGGCAGTGTGGATAATGTTTATTGCAACATGGTAATGGTCTACGGAGTAACCATTACAGTTGCCCGACCGGACATCTTGGGGCCTTCTCCTCAGAAATCAAAGGGCCATAATTACCGACAAAGCTTTCTGACGACAGTGACAGGTGATACCACACCAGTGAAGGGGAAGAAAGAGGTACAGTTGAAGTTGGGTGACCTCTGCATTGAGGACGAAGTGTACATAGCTGACATTGAAGATGAATGTTTATTGGGCCTGGATGTGTTGCGCAAGTTAGAGTGCCGTATAGATACTCGGTCGGGAGTACTATGGGCTGGTAACAGGGAACTGGTAATGCTGCCACGAAGCGAACTCTCCTCGCAAAACAGCTGCCAATTGGTCTGTTTCGAGACAACTGTTTTGCCAGCATCCAGTGAGATTGTCATCCCCGCACGTTGTCAAGGCAATTTTGTGTGGCGTGTAGCTCTGATTGAACATATGGGAAGAGGAAGCAGCATACCTGATGAGTTGGTGGTAGCAAGAGCATTGGTTTCGCTGGTCTCTGGAAATCTACCTGTTCGAATGGTCAACTTGTCGGACAGGGCAATCCAGCTTGAGGAGTGGGCCACAATAGGTGTGTGCAAACAAGTCTCCCAAATATCTACAATCGACAAGGAAGCCATCAAGTCAGGCGACCGTGATGGGCTATGCCAGAACAACTCAAGGAACTACTGACTAGAACTGGAGAAAACCTGAATTGGAGACGAGTAAATGCTGTTGCAGAACTTCTGAAGAAAAACAAGAAAACATTCTCATGTGGGCCACTCGACCTTGGCAGAACATCCACTGCACAACATCACATTGATACAGGATAAGCTAGGTCAATCAAGCAACCCCCAAGACGACTGCCTCTGGCTACACAAGAAACTGTGGATGGCATCTTGAAAGAAATAAAGGACCTGGATGTGATCGAGCCGTCGGTCAGCCCTTGGTCGCCACCTGTTGTGCTAGTTAAGAAGAAAGATAACTCCACAAGATTACTGCCGGCTGAATGATGTGACCAAACAAGACTGCTACCCTCTCCCCCAGATTGATGACATACTGTACAGCTTGACAGAGTCACAATGGTTCTCTACACTTGACATGAAGAGAGGCTACTGGCAATGTGAGGGAGCACAAGGAGATGACAGCCTTATCTGTGCAACGCAAAGGAACTTGACAATTCAGTAATGCCATTTGGGCTAGCAATGCTCCTGCTACCTTCGAACGACTAATGGAAAAATCCTGCCTCTAGATGTTTGCCAAGTTTACTTATATGACATCGTGGTCACAGGTAAAACATTTGAAGAACACCTTACCAGACTAGATTCCGTGTTCCAGAAAGTGGCTGCTGCAAATCTGAAGCTGGTTCCCAAGAAGTGCCACCTGTTCCAAAAGAAAGTTGGTTTCACAGGGCATGTGGTATCAGTTGATGGAATCCAGACTGATACCAGGGCAGTAAAAGACTGCCCACAACCAACAGACAGGACGCAGCTGAGAAGATTTCTTGGACTTTGTGCTTATTACTACAGTAGGCAGTTAAGTTAGCCTCTAAGCTCTCTAGTGCTGTTATTAGGATGGGAAGGCGAAGCAAAACTGATATCCTACTGTCCGGGGCCACCTGCCAGATTGATACTAGCAGTGCGGAAAACATATGGCGCGTTCCATCATACACTACATAAGTATAACACATTTGTGAGTTGCAGCAGTTGTGCTTGGGTATATGTATACATCATTCAGGACAGGCGAAAACTTTTGTCTGAAGCTGTCACCCGTCCTGTTAAATAAACAGTAGTTTTCGGCAAATCATTTTTTAGTTTACCAAAATGAATGTAAATGTTAAATCGGTAATTAGCAAAAACTATACAGAATTTTGTTTTTACAGGTACAGCTATGCAGTAAAACAATTTCACTCGAATAATTTTGCTACGTCGAATATTAAGCTATTAGGTTTTAACGTATAGTTCTCAAAAATTCTAAAAATAAGTGATTGTTAGTTTAAAGGCCAATTCAAATTGAAGTTTGCATGAGCTTCTTAGATTTCATTTACTTTAACTTTATGACAGAAATATCGTTCGATCGTACTTACGTTAGCAGTGGAGTTAGATTTCACGTATATCGGTTACGGCCTACAGGACTAATATACAATTTACGACATTTCAAAATGCTTGTTTAGGTGTGGCTTTGAGCTTGAATGTACCGATCAGCGTTTATTTATAATACATATAATACTATTTTTTGTTTTAATTCAACTTTGGCATGCACGTAACCATGCACGTACCTACATTACAAAATACGGCACGTTGGTGCAACTTTGGACACAGATTTACCTTTTAAGACATTCTTTAAAAGTTTATTGGTTATCATTAAATAACAATTAGTGTGGCATTGGCAACATCGCATTTTGTGAAGGCATAAGTCATGTTAGTAGAATCAGTCTCGCAATACTGTTAGCTCCTAAGATTAAACCTTATGTCTAAATTTAAAAAAAAAATCTCTGCCGGACAAGGTAAAAAGGCCATCACGATGTAATTTAAGTTAAAAATTTTATGCTTGTGAAGAATTTAATTAATACATTTTGTGAAGAACGCTATTTCGTAAACATCACTGTAACATGTTGGTTACGATACAAGCCTGTTAAACAAAGGTAGATTACATACCGATCACCCTCGTGAACAAGTTACCAGTTCATTTAAACTACTCTCTAAGAGCACAGGTGCGTGGTCTGAAAACTTCGAAACAGAAATCTGTTGGAATGTGTATCTTAGCAGGAGCCGGTGAGACGAGAAATGGTAAACAGTGTGGTAGCTACACCAGATATGCAATTACGTGCTTATTTAAAAGTTCCTACGATGTATACATCTCAGCACAGCACGTCTGTACAAAAATGTTTGTTTATCACGACGTATGTTTATTACCTAAGGAATTACTGATTGTTTAAAACATAACAATATTGATTAGTAAGTACTTGTTTATAAACTTGTCGGATATTATCTAATAAACACACACAACACACACAATTACGTGTGAACAAATAAGTTTTATATGTATATACGAAGAATAATAAATACAAGAATGAGTATAACAAATAATATCAATTGGTAATACTAAAAATCTTTGTTTACTATAGGAAGAACTCATTGTCAATGAATGCAGTTTCGTGAACAGTTTTGAAATGTGCCTTGAATAAGTTGTTCGGTTGCGTACACGACAAAAATATAATTTTTTATTTTTTCATGGTAAAATGCTGCTGTGATATAAGTCAACAATTGGAAGAAAATAAATGTTAACGATTGTAACAATGTCACTAATACCTTATCATGTAACACGAGTAATGTTTTTGCTTTGACATCTCCAGTAATATAACATCAGCAATAATAATAATAGTACAACTAGAAGCAAGTGGCGATATTATACGATATTCATGAAGATGTGTTTGTTTCACGTGCAATCGTACAATTTAGGCCTCTAATAAAATATTAACTTCGATCCGATGGTCTTCGGAAATGATCCGATGATCCAGCACGAGGAAGTAGGAACACAAATTCCCGCACATCGGTGTTTCCTTTAATGTTTGACTAAACAAAAGTATGCTAATGTATAATGACTGTAGACTGTCTAGAATAATAAGGAAAATTGAAGTATAATATATTTATCTGTAAAATTACACTACTTTCAGATAAATCCCTCATGTTGTAAAACTGTCATATCTTTAACACTATTTGATACATATGCAACGATTGAAGTTTCCATGGAAGCCAATTTTCTACGTAATTACACAGAAAAAGAAATTTGTAGGATGATTTCCCTGCAATATTATTTTGTGTTGACCATTAAATAATTTTGTGTTGACTATTAAATAATTTTGTTGTGGCCACAATATTTTTGTGGTCACAACTAAAAGTTTTTGTGGTGACTACAAAATACAATTTCCTGGGTTAATACTCAAAATATTTTGTAGCTGCCACAAAATATTTTTCCATGTATATTTAAATAAGGATAGCGCACACAAACATGTAGCGAAAATTAAAAATGAAATACAAATAAAAAATGTAAGTGTACATGTCTGACAATCGCGTGACAGAAATGAACAAGTAGGCCTAATATTAGACAGACATTCTTTGTGAAGAGTACAAACTCAGTACCAATTTCCGTTAAGTGTGGATACTTTGATTTTAGTGGTAACTTTGACCAACAGGGAATATTTATTTTGGTGCCACTTGGTGAAGAAATGGCAACCTCTATCTGGATGGAACAAACTTAAGGGTTTCAATATTTAACTAGAATCATTTATTTCTTCTCTAAATGTACCCAAAACAAATATTTTGAGTCTGTCAAAGTTACCCCTGCAGTCTGTGTTTGACAGATGTTTATAAAAACAGCGAAGCTAACATGCAGTAAGTCTGACTAAACTTCACTCACACCCGTATAGATTCCTGGTCTTGCAATTGCTATTTTCAGAGGCTCGAGCAGACACTATTTGTCGCTTTTTCATCACAACACTGAATCACATTTTTTAATGAGTTCCCGCTCTCTGCTATGCATCACTTTACCGATCCTCTGCAGGCATTAACTGAAGGTCAATGTTTTCCTAACAGCCACTACACGGCTCGCGACTGTGTGTCGCCTCTTTATCACCTCTTCCTTCCCCTGTCCCGCTGT
Organism: Medauroidea extradentata; assembly: GCA_003012365.1. Classification (NCBI taxonomy): domain Eukaryota; kingdom Metazoa; phylum Arthropoda; class Insecta; order Phasmatodea; family Phasmatidae; genus Medauroidea; species Medauroidea extradentata. The sequence continues at coordinate 57,801 of PNEQ01002342.1, read as the reverse complement.
CCCGCACCCCCACGCTGTCAGAAGCCAACTTAACTGCCCACTATAGTATCGGTGGTTTGTACATAGATTTGCTACAATTGCTAAGCCACTAAATGAGCTAACAGAAGCCAAAATAAAATTTTTGTGAACATCTCAATGTGAAACCTCTTTCAGAAAATTAAAATAAGTGTTAATGTCCCTTCCAGTTTTGGACTTCCTCGACAGTAAAGGTGAGTTTGTATTGAATACAGATGCGAGTGATGTAGGCATCACGCTGTGCTATCACAGGTTCAAGATGGAGTAGAGAAGCCTCTAGAATATTTCAGCAAAGTGCTGCAGAAACCAGAGAGAAATTATTGTGTCACTCACCATTGGCAATGGTGAAGTACATATCACATTTCCACCAATACTTATATGGGAGACACTTTACTTTGCGAACTGGTCATGCTGTTCTACACTGGTTACTGAACTTTAAGAACCCTGACTGATAAATAGCTCGATGGATACAACACCTTCAAGAATATAACTTTGATATACAACACCGAGCTGGTCGTTCCCATAATAATGCAGATGCGTTATCCCGCAGGCCTTGTGACCCCAATTGTCGCCATTGTGAACGGCAAGATGAGAAAAATGGAGGAGCGCGCTATGTTAGAACAACATGGTTTCAGGCATCAATGGTCGATGAGAAGTACTCCTGGACTGACAACAAGATAACAGAAGAATGAAGTAATGACCCGGACTTGTGCACAATACTGGATTGGAAAGAGCAGGAACACAGGCCAGAATGGCCGAAGCTATCTGAAAAGAATGCTACAACTAAGGCATATTGGACACAGTGGAATTCACGTGTTCTGAAGAATGGTATCCTTTACCGGAACTGGGAGAGTGCAGATGGCAGACATGAACACCAACAGTTGACCCTCCCAGAGAACAAGATTCCAGAGGTACTGTAGGAGCTCCATAATTCAGTGTCAGGCGGTCATTTCGGCATTAATAAGACACTCAACAAGGTTCGAGAGAGGTTATACTGGCTTCAATGCCGTGAAGATGTCGACTGACGGTGCCGAATATGTGACGATTGTAGCGCAAAGAAAGGATCGGTGGTCAGAGGCCGAGGTCGTCTCCAGAATTATAATGTCGGTGCCCCATTCGAGAGAATGGCGGTCGACATCTTGGGTCCCTTGCCAGTAACCAAGAGAAACAATCTGTACTTGTTGATGGTACAAGACTACTTCACCAATTGGCTAGAGGTTCTTCCCATACCGAATAAAGAAGCGAGCACATAGGCTGATGCACTGGTCAATCATGTGTTCTCAAGGTTTGGGGTGCCATTGGAGCTTCACTCGGATCAAGGGCGGAATTTCGAAGCGGTCGTTTTCCAAGAAGTGATAAAGATAATGGGTATAAAGAAGACCCGAACCACTCCGCTACATCCACAGTCTGACGGAATGGTCCAAAGCCTAAATCGCACCATGGAGCAATATCAATTCATATTTGTTTCCGATAATCAAAAGGATTGGGACTCTAAAGTACCACTGTTTCTGTTAGTGTACCTCTCTGCTGTTCATGAAGCAACTAAGGTGACACATTCAAGGATGCTATTTGGAAGAGAGTTCTGTCTTCCGAGCGACCTGATGTTCGTATGAACGGCGGAGGAAGACCAGATTGCATCCCCAGTATATGCCAGGGAGTTACGTCGCAAGTTGGTTCACACTCACAACTTTGCCCGGCGACACCTTAGTATCAACACCAACAGGATGAAAACTCGCTACGATAGGAATGCACAAGACGAAACATTCCAAGAAGGACAACTGGTGTGGTTGTGCAACCCTCAGAGAAAGAAGGGGTATTGTCCCAAACTGCAGAAGAATTGAGAGGGCCTTTATGAAATTGCGAAGAAGATCAATGATGTGGTGTTTCGGATTGTTCGTTGAGGCTCTCCGGCGAGAGGACCTAAAGTTGTACACATCGACAGATTGGCCCTCTACAATGGACCTAAGGCTGTTGTGTCTGTTCGGGACGAACAGACTCAAAGAGGGCGTAGTGTTACATGCTGTGCTTTTGAGGTCCAGGTTGTTGAATGCTATGTCGAAACACAGTGTGGACTAGCCCATGACTCACAAGCTGGCAGCTACGTGATGGGAATCTCGCTTAACTGCGCTTTTACCCTACGAGTCCGGCCTACGAGACTCTAGTCACATCCGAAGCATAATGTAATGACTATTTTTAGACTACTGTAATTCTGTGAATCCCCAGAGTTTGGCCAGAGTACAAAAGCCCCGAATCAACAGATTTGGAAGGGTTCTCTATTGGTCCTGCTCGTGGTGGGAATATTACCAGGTGGAACCGTCCGGCCGCCAAAACTCGCACCCTACTGCGCAGCTGCCTATGACGTCACGCGAGTTGCACGGGACAGAAATCTAGCACAAGTCAGTACACATCTGACGTCACGCGCGTGCACAAGACAGTAGGCTGCACCACCTCCTGCGCGTAATTGCCTGTGCCCAAGCGGCCGCAATAACTCTTCTACTTAACTCATCATTAATCGAAAAATATCCAGTCAAAAGACTAGAATTTTTTTTTTGCTACGTATTAATGAAGTGTCTTGCCAAAGAATAAATGTGGTAGTTTTCTTCACGTAAATTATTTTATATTAAAAATACAATTTTAGCAATGTACTGTTAACTACTGACAGAAAACTGCAGGGAAAATTATATTAAGCGAGAAACTTTTTGATTTTTCGAGATAGATGGGTGGTACCAGCGGAAGAGGAAACTCTAACTGTAATTTTTATGCCTTCTTCGAAGAGTTGCGAGATACGCTATAATTTTAGTGGCGGGCAGAAGACAGAGAACATCCAGACGCGCACGTTCGAGATCAGTGACCCTAACTGAACTTCTCCCTCGATTTATCTGCACTACATTTCCTATAATAATTTCAGTTTTATTGCATAACTTTTTTTAATTTTAGCTTGTTAATTATGTTTTTTTAATGTTTAATGGTTACTGTCTGTATCTAAGAATATTTATGTTGTAATCAAATTACAGTTTTAATGTTCCCATTAAAATTTTCTCTTTTTTGTCTTAATACATTATTGCAACACCATATGGCTTTAATTTATAAGTTATTAATTTGTAATAATTTGCAACCCATCAGTACATGTATACATATTTTACATATGCATGAAAGCTAGTCGAGACATATCTCAATAACAAATAGCACATATGCTTCTTTCGCCATATTACGACCTTGAGCAGTTCACTGAAAAAAAAATAAAGTCCCCCTGTACTACACTTTAAAATAAAACTCGTTAATCAATGAATTTATATTTGACGACTCGTTTCAGTTTGTCTATTACTCAAACATAACACAGAACATGCGAAAATTGTCAAATATGATTGAAAGGGTTACAAAAATTGTAAAAAGCACATTAACCATAATTTAAAGTACATATATTGCTTGTTCCAAGTAGCATGATTTATTACAATATCACAGCTATAGCTTATGTTGTTCATGAAAAAAAACGTAAAGTACACTAAAATTAATAGTACTACATTAGTGAAATAGACATATGTAAATACTGCTTTGCTGGAGATAACTATTTATACTGTCGTAATATTTTGTTCTTATCTCGTGGGATAGTAGCAATACTAAACGCTCATATAATTTACATGTGATTAATAGAAAATAAAATAGTATATGTAACATGGTAATCTTCGTTTCAAGTATGGATATACGTGTTTTTTTAATAAATGAGCTAACTTTGACTTCGGTGGAAATTAAATATTTTAAGGAAGTGTGTAACTAAACGCATTTTTGTTGTTATTTTCATGTAGCTTAATTCCTTACGTTACTGGTACTGGCGAAAAAAAAAAAAAAATCATCTGCTTCCATAATAGTTTTCGCGACACCAATTCCGATATACTCAAATGTATTTACTAAATCTTGTTATGAAATTTATTATTGGGATTAATTTTAAAATAGTAGTACCTTAAGTATTACAGAGCATATTAAAAAACAGTGCTAATTGCATACTGATGTAAATGCAAGTTTGACTCACAATAGCACACGGTTAATCAGAATAAAAGAACTTTAAGAAAAACTTAGTCTCAGCCTTAACTAAGAAACCCTTTTCATTAATTACTTACACCAGAAAAATTAGTTCCTTGATTATTAGAAAAACTGCCATATTTGTATTTTCTTCTTGAGATAGCGATGCTAAGTTTATTTAAATTCGTGCATGATGTAGAATGTTATTTTTAACGATGTTCTTATTACATTTAATATAATATTAGCGGGAATACTAAAAGGTAGATAGCTAGAGATTATTTAATACTATACAAACGCAATCCCAACTCGAATTCTGTATATATCCCTTCCGAAAACCTGATCCGTAGAATATAATCAAAAAATAATATATTATATCATGTGACAATATGACTGCATTTTCATCATATCGTATCCACAGCTTCATCTTGTCTCAATAATAACATTCTTCATAATGATGCATAGCATATATTTACTGTGAAAACTGATTTATTCTGACATATTTCCAAAATTATATTTTAGTTTTGCAATAAAAAAATCTGGTAAGAATGTTTTTAAATCAACTTTCATTTTTGGCATTCAATGAAACTCATAATTAATGTAAACCTATGATGAAAACTTATTTTATTGCATTCAAGTAGCGATAGCATGCTATCTTACTGTACGAAAAGCTATCAGTTTGATTTATCATCTAAAGTACACAAATCTAAAACAGGAGTGCATGCGAAAACTCATTTGTTCCGCTGAGTTGCAAAAAAATTAATTGCAGAAAACAACACAATCACATCCAGTTTAGTTTTAGTTATGAAGTATAAGAGGAATATTAATTTCTGTTACTATGAACTGTAATGTTGAAAAAGTGATAACATTTAACTTTTTTTTCTACTGTTGTGCTTTGCTATTGTAGGTCTAAGAATTAAAGAAAAAATACGTAAATGAGGATGATAGTTTAAAAATTAAATTTTTGTAATAATTTTATTTAATTTGATGTACATTAATATGATATTCAGAATTGAAATTAACATAGCAAATGCAGTGTATGAAAATCAAGGGACAAGTTGTGGTCGATTCGTCGATCTCGAACACGCGTCTGAAATGTTCTGTATTCTACCTACCGCCAAAATTGTAGCGTATCTCCAAACTTTTCGAGGGGGGCATGAAAATTACATTTTGAGTTTCTTCTACCTTTCGTCCGCTGATACCACCTGTCTATCTCGAAAAACTAAAAAGTTCCTCGCTTGCTATATTTGGCCCTGCATTTTTCAGTCAGCAATGTACAGTACATTGTTAGACAATTTTTTTAAAATAAAATAATTTACACAATGAAAATTAACAGACAGCATTATTAGCACAACAGTTCACAAATACGGTGCAAAAATTTCGAAGTAATTTGACTGAATGGTTTTCGATTGCTGATGAGTTCAGTTTGAACGTTTTTTGGACGCTCGATGTATCTGCCAATATTTCGTAAATATGCCTTGCAACTCGCATGACGTCATAATGGAGGGGATGTAGCAGAGAAAGTGGAGGGGGAACATGCGCACGGTTCCACCTGTTAATATTCCCACCACGGTCGTGCTAGAGGAAGGTGTTATGCTTGTGAAGAGATGCCAGAGTCTACTGTGATGCTACAGGCTCATACCTTCGGAGCAGTATTGGGCGGGTCAACGGACAACAAGGAGGTACGCGACAGGAGTCGAAACAAAAACCTCAGGAGTGGAGACAGTGGTGCACTCGGGGTGCTGCGCAACACATGGTGAGCCATCGCTACTTCGGACTGACAAGGTTGTACATTGTCGCTATTTGAGAGACTGTTGATTGGATATATGACTGAACTTATATTGTGATTTGTAGTCTCTGATTAGATAAATATTCTTGTGCTTTAATTGTCAAAGTCAATTAACCTCTTCTTTGGTACAGTAGTAATTGTGTGCATATTTACGGATGTTGTGATAGTTATATAGTTGATTGCTGTTTTGTGTATTTTTGTAAGCTCTGTGAGCTAGTAAATCAAGAACTTAATTCAAATCTTTTATTTCTAATTATAAGATCCCTATCCTAAAGAGGTCACAGAATTGCCCATATTTAAGTTTTTGTTAAACTTGTAACGATACTTTACCCTGGAGTAATTTTTGAGTATATTGATAATTACTTAAGGCGTAATTTAGGGACACTCATTACTCAACTTATACGTTGGAATTATTGGAAGCGAAAGTACTGTTTCAGACATTTTCAAAGAAAAATATAACTGTGTCTCACTGACATAAGCTAAATAACAACTTTCAAAACTACATAGGCCTACTCTTTAACAGCTAGTACATAAAAACAGAAAATTGCCAATAAACAATACGTAGGCCTACAATTCCCCAGCCAGTAACAACCTTACAAATTTTTCGACAACTTAAAATGATAATATGTTAAATTTTTTGTTGTGATAAAAGCTTTCTGGCATTACATTTAAATGATTTTGGCAAATAGTTTAAGCACACGTTTATTTTGGCGCATAATTTACGTAAACTCATCTATAGGAAATATTTATGTAACCCCTATTTGTGAATAAATGGTAAATTTCTGATAAATTGGCGTCTTTTCCTTTAAAGAGAACACCGGAGTTTTCTACATAGGTCATGCAGTAAGCAAAGTAAAAGTTAGGAAAATTATGTTTGTAATTTTGTAAATAATTTTCTTATAAGATTTTATTCGGTAGCCTTTTGTCTTGTACGGATTTAAATACGGTGCTTATTTTGTGTTCACGTGTACATGTAATAAGTATTTTTTTTTAAAGAAAGCCACTGAGCTTATGACGTCACAATTTTTCGCCAAATAAAGAGAAAACAGAAGGCCTCACAGTACACTGTTTTTCAGAAATAGAAGTTTCTTCATTTATTACTAAAAGTTGCTATATGTATAATAGCAAAATTTCGCTCAATTTTACTGTCATGTGGTGTAAACATTAAATTTTACTCTTTTCAATACGTCTAATATTGGTACTGGATATTAATCTTAACATACTTTCATTATTTAGTAATGCAGTAGTAACGACAAAGTCCACATTCAGAATTTCATGAAATATTTATTTGAGTGAGATTATAACGAAAGCGTGTTTGGAATCAATCAGACTAACCAGATAGCTTAGCCTTTCCTTCGGCAGAGTTCATGCCAATTATGAAGGGAACCTTGGTGTATCGTCCACGCTGGAGCAGTTCCCTAGGAGAGCCGGGGAAGAAAGCATCTGGTCCCAACTCTTCACAAGGGTAGAAGGAGCCTGCAAGAGCCTGCTGCAGTTCCTAGGCAAGAATTACCAGATTTTGCCGTTTCATATCAAGAGACATAAGTTTACAGACATGTACTTATAACACTATTATAAATATTTTGGTATTCTAATATAAAATCAAAATATAATTGTAACATGCTGTTCTGCTTACTATAGGAATTTACGTAGAACAAATGATTTTTTAGTTGAAGTTTCTGTTAAGACATGGCTATGTCTGCAGATGATAACTAGAGGTGCGTATATTTCGCGGGTATATTCTAGGCCAGGTTATACCCCAAGAACCATTATTTCAATGTCTCTTCTGTGATTCGACGGTGGTTGTCTAGACAACTGCTTGACTAATTCGAGACCGAGGTAAGTCAGGAAGTAATTTGTAGGGCTATTGTGTGCTACGTGCTTTCACAATAATGAATGATCGACTGTCGCCAGTTAGTGTATAGTACTGAGAAAGCTAGGCTGCAGCCAGGTGAATATGTGGAACTCACGCATCTCTAGTTATTATATTTTACAGCCATCGTATATTTTACACTTCAAATTTAGGGTGCTTAGGTAAACCACTACTTAACAAATAAAAACTGAAGTTCTAGCATTGCTTGCTTCATGTGTCGCTGCCGAGTTGAAGAACAGAACTTAATAGGGCATGGTACATAATTTAGCGTCAAAAGCATCAGGTTAAAATTATGTTTTTCTCGAAGCCAGTTCGCAAATAAAAAAATAAAAAAATCCAACAATTTTCTGAGCAAAAATTTCTGGAGAATAATTTCTGACGCCGAAATCTCGTACATTTAATTGCGGAGCAAGAGATTACGCTTAACAGATACATCATTCTGGGTAAATGTTTGCTTACGAAGTAGACACATATCGCGATCTTGAATAGTTGTTTTGCAGTTTCCATACTGACTTTCAAAAACGTGTAGGATTAATAATGGTGATTTTAGCGTTCATGTATCTACCATGCACTCTTAAGAAAGCCGAAGTGAGAGGAAGGGGGAAGGGGAAAGTCAGTTGGCATACCGGCCACTCAGCAATAACACTGGGGACCTATCAAGGCAGGGGACAAACACATGACAGACAGCAGCATAGTACTCTGCGCTTTCGGGCGTTACGTAACCGTGTGCGTGTATGTGCATAGACGTGTCTACAAGCTGGGAAATGTTCACTCCTCACCTCAGTGTTGTCATTCAACCAGGCAGTGTTTTAAACACGCTCTTTATTTTCCCAGCAACGCTTTTTTAAAACAGTGCAACAATATTTTCAATGCACAGTTCTTTCAAAGATCAACAATATTTTCAATAATAGCAAACTGATGATGGCCAGAAAGCATGATGAATTTACGCGATTCTTATACTGTTTTATCTCTATATCATTGTATAATGTTGGTATTCTTCTGTATAAATATACATATTTTTTTTAATTTTTGTGATCCACTTCTTAAAGCTGGTAACTCTCACTAGGTTATACTATTAGCATTTAAAACAAAATAAATTTTTCGCTGCATAAGGTCACGTCGGAGATGATTACCAAGAGCAGGCCTCTACAACCTGAATAGGGGAATTGAATTATTTTTGGAGTTGCACAAAATATAAGTTCTACCGTATTACGGCTGCAATGAAAGATATTATTGAGTACCAGGATAGTTTATCTTTGGTGTTTAACTTACACAACAAACGTATTATTACTGCGTAGTGTATCATTGAATTATATAAAAACATTTTCACTTTGAAAATTTAAAATTTATGGTAGCAGTTCAGCATTCCAGTTCACATTAGTAAATACAGTTGCTCGAATGTATTTGTGAGTTTTTCGATAGATGTCGACTTGAAAATGTTTGAAGCATAGTTTCGTAAGACATGACTCAGATTTACAACAAAAATTACGTTAAACAATTCAATTCATCTGTCTACAATACCGTTCTGAGACCGTAAACAATTAGTGTTTTCAGTATTTTACTAGGATCGGCGGTTAAGTTTAACTCACTTCTGATGTCATAGGCAAAATTCTACAGAAATATTTTAGTATTTTAAATCCTTAATGGCTGTGATGTTCTTGATTGTGATAATGCTATTCGTGGCACATGTACTTGTATTTAGTGGAAGTGCTATTTACTTGAAGTAGGTGTTAATTGCTTGTCTCAGCACTGGACACTCGTACGAGCAAACAATCTTGGTCAATAACTTCATTCCACGGGTTCTTACGTGTGAAATAGAGAAGTAGGTATATAAGCACTAAACGGGGAGTTATTGAGACTGGTGTGGATCACATGACCAGAGTATTAACCACAGCGGAATACAAAACCCGGGGAGATGGCAGTACCTACATAAAACCCACCGGCGAATGGAGATGGATCTACCTAAGTGATTGACGCTCGAATTGGCGCAGGGATAGTTGCAAATGATAAGTAAATAATATACGTTCTGATATGATTTTCTTAGTTAAACTCCCGCTGATCCTATAAGGAATTGTGTTTTACGTAAAATGTCCTTTCTTCGTATGTGGTGAAGGTAGAGAGAGAGAGTGTGTATCTCAGAAATTTGTGTCTGTTGGTGCGTCGAGGAATTGCCGATCTGTGCTGCGGCACTAAAAATCCTTTGTGGACGGGTGAAAACAGCTCATTCTGTATAAATAATAAAATATAAAAAGGAAACTGTCCTTGCGTGAAAGCGAAACAAATCGCACCTAATTTTTAAGTTCAAAATACTGGTATAGTTATTAAAGGAGAAAACTATGTAAAATGTATGCAACATTCAGTATTCTCTCCCACGTAAAACAGAGTTACGTCTCAGGATTGGTTGGCACGTACCTTACTTATTGTTATATCGGCAGTACGTATATCATAGTCAGAAACATAGTATAAGTCTAAGATACCGATATATTTTGCATTAAAGTTACTCAGAAATGATAACCTTTTGTATGTTACATTTATACATAACTTAACATGCATACACGCCCTAAGACCCTTCAATTACACATTTAATTTAATTTCAGCTCTGAGGCTGGTTTGAATCGCAAGAAACATCTGCAGATACTAGACGAGGGTGACAATGCAATGGCTCGCCATTGACTTCCGCAGGATGGAGGTGATGCGACAATACAGCCCCCTGAACCAGAGGAGGTGACTGGAGCCCTTGGAGTACCGGAGCGGAGCTGCAACAATTTGTATACATATATACGACTAGCCTTCATCTTCGAGTATCAGTCATATTTGACAACTGCGACCCTCGGTGCACTCACCAAAGACCTGGTACGCCGAGTTGTATTTTTAACACAAGCACCAAGACATTGTATTTGTTCGTGTACATCGAGCGAGACTTCCAAGAGCATATTTATAAATTAATTACTGCGTGTAAAGACACTGCGTGCCCAGGATTGCACCTGAGAGTATTCTATATTTTCTGAGTATTGCAAAACGCTTCTGTTGAAGTGTACTGTAATTTTTGGAAGTAATAATTTTTGCTTAAGAGTCGCTTTACACATAAACACACTGTAAAAATTTTCTCCGTCGATTTACGGAATTTTCGGTAAAAATTTCTCCAAATACCTCCGTGAATTCACGAAAACTTAGTTCCTAATCCAACAGAAGTTTCCGAAAACAGTTTCTTCACACGGAACTGAGCCATATTTACATGTCTATAATGCTACAATTGCATTTCTACAGATCTGCAGGTTTACCGGTGATGTTATTTAAATATATCTGTAATATTTACACCCTTCTAACCCATAAATTTTCGATTTTTTCCGTGCAAGTATCCGCAGCAGACTTATGGACATATTACGTATGATTCCGTAGTGTATATTTACTGTAGACATTTCCATATTTTACGTTTACGGACACTATTTCCGTTTATTAACATCACATTTCCGTTAAAATTTATAACGGTGTATATATACATGAGAGTATTTCAAGTGGTACGAATGCCAGTGGAATTTTTAGTATGTTACTAAGGAGTACTAAACAACAGTTGCTAAAAACTCCCACAAACATTAGGTGGCACTGTTCAAAATAATTTTCGTTGTTTTACAGAGAAGTGCTGGTAAAATTTTCTCCAGAAGTGTCCGTTAATTTACAGAAGGCAGCTAGCTCCACTTATGGAAACTCGCATATTAATGTGACTTCTTTAGTATGCAGATATAATAACGTATTCGGTTATTTATTTAGTTTCTTCTCTTAGTTTTATATATGTTTAATTAATGAAACATAATTATGTGTGACTGTGCTGGAAAATAATGTTTCCGTTAATTAATCAGACATTCCCGTAAAATTGTCCGTAAATTCACGGAAATTGTTAACAGTGTAATGAAATAATGACCAAATATTTTCTTAACAGAAAATAATATTATCAGGAACTCAGTTACTCGTTGCTGCTCACCTCCCCTGATGAAGCTTTATCCTTGTTTGCAACGAACTTCTCTGCTGGGACACTTCTCAGGAAGTCAGCTACTTGTTGAGGGTCGTCTGAGCTGCAGCCCAGAAGACTGGCTATGTGGGAAGACCTTTGACTAGTGACATCATGTGGTACATAGCAGTCGCCTAGAAATGCTGTGCCACTCTGCGCTATCGCCCGGTGGAATAGTCCTAAAATATATATTCATGTAAATTATGGATAGTTTTGTATGTGTTAGTGATATATTTATGAAGTTAATTAACCTGATGGCACTATAATAATTGAAGACTTCGGGAGTAAATCATTTCTAACCCATAACGCAAGAATGCCGGTGTAAGCAAATTACACGCGTAAATTGAAAAGAAATACTTATTTACAAAAAAAAAGTAGGTAGTTAATTTTAACCCACATAATAAATTATAAATTTATGTAACGCTATTGTCTAGATTTGACATATGAAAACTACAGGAATGATTGTTATCTTTATTTACTCCCGAGATCTTCAATTAAAATTTATTACATTAACATTTGTACAGAGTTCTTTTCGCCAACGTATAAGGGGAAACAAGAAAAAATTATTTATTTTTATATAAAAAGATGAAGCTGACTTTTTTACGGAGTTAGATAACGCTTCTTATAATTAATTAAAAAAACCATATTTTGGAAATGCTTTCCATATGCTATTGCCACACAAAAATATGTCTAGTCTTGAATACGCCAACATAAATGGTGGTTTTAATTTGTTCCTACAATTTGGCAAAATGTTGACATACATTTAAGTTGCATTATACAATAAAACATCTATGACAACGAACCAAAACAAAATTTTTACATTAAAAACTCTGTAACTATGTATTTGGTTTACCTGAAGCGAGCGGTGATAACGTAAGGAGATGCACACACGCACCACCGCCACTCTGCCCAAAGATGGTCACATTGCCAGGATCTCCTCCAAAATATACTATATTGTTCTTCACCCACTTCAGAGCCATCACTTGGTCCCTCAGTCCATTGTTTCCAGTGATGTCAGCTCCCTCCAAGTACAGGAAACCTGCAGGAATTCAATAGTACTCGTGGCTGTTAGCATAGCGGTGTTTTTTTATTTTTATATGTTATAAACTAATAAAATCCATATGAGTAGAACTTGATGACGATAGGGATAAACTATTAATTTATTGGATGTCAATTTGATTTTACAGGACACGTAACTTGAAGTAGGTAACCATAGGCACCCCTAAAAAGATATATATATATATATATATATATATATATATATATATATATATATATATATATATTATATTCAAAATATGTTGTTACTTTTTACCTGTCAAATACTTTTTGTGTTCACCACAAAACACATCGCTGTCACCACTAAAACATTGTGGTCTCACTGTAGCAATTGCGTGTTTACTACAAAGTAATTTGGCAGGAGACGTATATTATAAAATGTTTCTTTAAGTGATGAATTTTTCAGTTTTCAATGCATAAATGCACTTACGTGATCATGCTCATCAGAGCTTATCTCCGAAATGCTGGTGATATTAAATGCCGACAGCAATAACTTTAGATAAAAATACACTATCGGTAGGTGTACTAATTTATCACAGGAAAAGTTGACAAATTGTTGAACTTCAATGTAACATGTATGGCCATACCTGAAATTCTTCTTTCGTTATTGGCAAGTCTCCATCTTGACAGTGGTTAGTCTTTAAACAACGAGATAACCATCCTCCAATCATACAAGGCACAGACCGCTACACTGTTTAGCAAAATAAGATGGCTAGGACCAGGAAGTTTAGGTTTTAAGTTTATTGCGCCATTTTGTATCAGTGTCTTGGTGCACAACAGCAGCTTTATTTAATTACCACACTGTTAAAATTCTGTAAATTCACGAAAATATTTACAGAGAAGTACTGTAACTATACGAAAGGGCCTTCCTTAATTTTTTGTTTATTGAACATTGTCCGTATTCCCAGTTTACGGATGTTTTGCTGTTACTTTCAATAAATTCGTGGAAATATGTTTCTGCAATTTTATAGAATATTTTATTGTGTTTCTTTAAAAAAAATTCAGCTATTTACGAATAAACGTTATTCTTACTATATAAAGTTCGTCTCTTACCACCGCATGGAACTCATTTACTGGATATCGTTCAATGTAGTGTGTCCGGCCACTTGGCTAAGTGGTTAGCGCTCCTGGCTGCTGAGGTAAGGGTCCCGGGTTCGATTCACGGCCGGGGAGGTGACATTTACAGCCACCTCCTCGGGTTCAGGACTGGGTGTTTGTGTTCGTCTTGTCTGTGTGCCAGCGGACAACTTACAATTACAACGACAACTACACAATACAAAAGTTACTGGGGAATGCATTAATTAAATAACTTAAGGGGGGGGGGGGAATGTTTGGTGCAGTGGCGAGGCGTTAGCCTTGCCATTGTACCAAACATTTTTAATAACACTAAAATAAAAAAAAGTGGTATAGTGGTTAGAGAGTCTACTTTGTATTTGTAAAGTCGTGAGTTCAAATCCTAGTATATCTGAGAAATTTTTCAGGTTGCTGAATGGTATATTAAGATCTCTAGACAACATAACAAACAAGTGTATTCAGCATTTTTGGAAAATCAAGTGCCAGTAATTGAAAAATTAAAATTTTTGTTACGAAAACAGATTTTCCGTAATTTTACAGTGCGTTCCGTTTTCAAACATAACTTAGTGTTCGTTATTTTACGAAGATTTCTAGATAATTTTTTTTGCTTGTACTTTTCCGCAATTTCACGGATTTTTTTTCTAACAGTGTTGTGTGTCTTTGGCACAGTCAAATGTAAAACGACCGTGCACAATCAGAACAATGTTTATTACGACACCATACATCTGTGATTTACGGATAGAGCCCCAAGACGCTGGAAGTTAAAACATCCAATCCCTGACCACAAAGCAGAGTCGCAGGTGCGCACGTAATGTACTGAAACACGGTGCTGCTAATATCTTATGGCGAAAAATTCTTGCCTCTAAAGTTGGCACGTAAAATTGTTGTGATTTTTCACTTCTAAGCAAAGGTAACTGTACAGTTCAGCAACCACATGCGTTTCTTTACCATCCTCGATGAATTACCACAACACATAACTATAAGAAAAGAAAGTCACTCAGGGTTACAAAAAAACGAATATGAACTACAACGGCTTTTACGATGATTTTAACGTACACTGGCACTCATTTGATGCATGAAAAAAGTTTCATTCAAACATTCGTTGCTTTGAGCTGTTAATATGTGTGATACTGTTGGTATGCTGGTAGTTTCATCACGCATAGATAAGGTAAATTGAGTAAGTACACGACTGTCACTTATCTATTCTTATATACAAATTTTTAGTGTAACACTACGAACCTAATATTAAACAAAAGTGAGCAGAAGTCAATATGAAAGGAAAACAATTTAAACCAATGCATGACTTTTGTTACCTAGAGCTCCTAGGCGATAGTTGATGGTCACGAGAACGATATCTTCAGCAAGCAAGTAGTCTGGTCCATGAACCCTTGTGCTTCCTGAACCCATGACAAAACCTCCACCATGGATCCACACCATCACAGCTTTGGGTGAAGGTACAGACAGCTGTCAACAAGAACACAGCATTTTAACTTATATTTAGCAGTATCTAATGTTTACATAACGAAAATTATATCACATACAAATAGCATTCCTTTTACACACGAATATAAATTCGTCAACAAAGCAAGTATATTTGCACTTTTTATACTAACTATATAAGATTACATACCCGTTGTGTGGTAATTATCTGTTTCCATAGGTACCTAATATACAGGTTTTCCATAAGTCCGGTCTCATAAGGTAAATACAATTTTATGAAATATGGAATGGCTTAATAGAAATGTAGTGTGTTGGCGTAAGGCAACTTCCATGTGTCGTTACGACAGAAAATACTCAACTTGATGACCGCAATATGCTTTGCATATGCGTAAGCGATGTATCAAATTGTTTTGTACACGATGTGACATGGCCGGCGGGATGGAGCAGCATATAGCAGTAATGTTATTTTCAATACTGTTTCATTACATTCGCCTATTTTAGCTTTCCTCATGAGACTGGCCATTTCCTATGAGACCCGATTTATTGGACTCTGTTTATGACATTCAATTAATTACAAACGAGAAAAACTGTTCTCTTGTAATGGTGTTGAACTTTATATGTGTACGAATATATTGCATTAAGTAAACTTTTTTTCCAGAAAGTATTAAGGACCAAGACATTAATTAATAATAGCAAAAGTTCGTTGAATTTTGGGGAATAACATATCGTGACCATAGTAGTATGATTATGTCGGTTCTGGCACATGGAGCCGGAGTGAGGAGCCCGACCGAGTGAGGAGCTCCCCCGCCATGTTGTGATGTCACGTCCCCAGCCGCCATGTTGGATGACCATGACCTTGACCTTGACCTTTAACCTACCCTTGACCTTGAGTGTCAAATTACCAAAATTTTCCAAAATTTCGAAAATTTAAAAAAAAATCAAAATTTCCAAAAAATTTTCAAAAATTTCAAAAAATCCCGAAAAAATATTACCTCCATTTTGTTTCCGGTCACCATATTGTTTCCGGCCGCCATCTTGGTGTTTATTACAAAAATTTTTCGATTTCGCATTCTATTATAACCCTGCACGTATTTAATAAATAAAATTTTTAAAAAAATTATTTTTAATAAAAAACTTTTTAGTAAAAAACTTTTAATTTTAATAAAAAAAACTATTCAATAAAAAAACTTTTTATATAAAAATTATTTAATTAAATTAACTACCGGCACGTCTTACCCGGACGAGCTCCATCGACACACTGACGCCCCCCACCACTTTTTACATGTATAT
Source organism: Medauroidea extradentata (assembly GCA_003012365.1). Lineage (NCBI taxonomy): Eukaryota > Metazoa > Arthropoda > Insecta > Phasmatodea > Phasmatidae > Medauroidea > Medauroidea extradentata. The sequence goes on along the minus strand of PNEQ01002342.1, from coordinate 41,241 downwards.
ATTAACTTATCCCCCCTTCCCACCCCTATCCGGTACTTTATTTTAATTGGCTGTTAGTCACGTGATGATTTCCCCCC